>JAQGBT010005720.1:0-13778 GCA_034698585.1 Disparrhopalites patrizii
GTCGACTCCATCCATAATAAAGATATCTTTTGTCATGAGGGCCCACTGTACTAGTACCACATATCGTCCAGTGCCTAAGAGAGAGAGAGAGATAGTGAGTGAAAGAGAGAGAGAGAGACGAGAGGATGACAATAGGTGATTATGTTCGGTGAGCATTTGATGAGCACCGTGTGGCTTACACATTACACCTGTATTACTTTTACACACCCCACAGGTATATTATGCAGTCCCTTCCATAACTAAACTACGTGCTGTGCATTATGGTTGGGAGGGAGAGAGCGACAGAGGGAAAGAGAGAGAGAAAGAGAGAGAAAGAGATTTTTGAAGGATGAGGACAGAATGAGCATGATGTGAGTAATCTCACGCTACACATGAGCAAAGTGTTGGTGGTGAGGATGATGAAAAAAAAGGCAGTTTGTAAAGTGGTAAAGAATGAGAAAAAAAAGATGATGAAGAGAGCCACGGGAGAAAAGGATGATGAGGGGATGAAGTAGAGTTGGCAGATTGCAATGTAGAAGGGGGTAAAGCAAAAAAAAAAATACAAAAAAAAATGACGAGAGAGAGAATGATGACAACGGGCCAAAAAACGTCCTTGGGTCCCGGCCTTGCATTTACGCTTGGAGTTCAATAGACGACTCTATATGCTAAGTTATGCTCCTCATTTTCACTTTATGGATTTTTCCCATTTTTTTCATCCCTTCAAACCTTGTTCTTTCCCTCACACTTTTCCAGGTAGTTTTTTTTTTTGGAGGAATGAAAAACTCCCTTATTATAATTATATGGTTGCATGCTCTTGTGTTCGTTGTGGGTACCTTTTGCAGGTGCAGGGTAAATAGAGGGGAAATGCAGAGAGAGAGAGAGAAAGGAGAGAAGAGCATTAAGTAAATAAATACAAGTTTGACTTCCACACTTGAATTACAAAAGAAGAGACTCATTTCTCTTGACACGTTCAAGCCATTCTCCCAATGTTTATTAAATGCAGACACTCAGGGAGGGAACAGGTGAGAGAGCGACAGTGTGAGAGAGGGAATGAGAGGCAGAGAGAGAATACAAGGCAAACAGAGAGAGAGAGAGAGACAGAAAGAGAGAGATTGAAAAGAGAAGAAGAAGAAATATGTAGGTGAGACCTAACTAGAAGGTTGCATGGGATGCCGGCGATTTAAAAAATATACATTACTGTCCTACAATATGAGAGTGAGAGAGATAAAGATAGAGAGAGAGAGAGGAGAGAGAGAGGAAAGAGAGAGAAAACGGAAATAAAGTGAGATAAATTAGGAAGATACAAGAATGAGCATTAAGAGTATAAAAGGGGTAAAAGGGAAATTGAAGAAAGGCGAAGAGAGAGAGAGAGAGACAGAAACGAGAAAGAGAAGAGAGTGACAAGAGGAACGAGAGAGAGGAAGTGAGAGGAAAAGAAAGAGACGCGAAAGAGAGGAAGAAGACAAAAAGAGAGAGAGAGAAAGGGGAAAACAGAAGAGAGAGAGAGGGGAAAACAGAAGATGAAAAGAAATAGAGAGAAATAGAGAGAAAGGGAAATAGAAGAGAGAGAGAGAGAGAGAGAAGAGAGAGAGAGGAAAAGAGGAGAGAGAAAGCAATAGGGAGAAATATACAGGAAGGAAAATGAGGAATGTCACTCACTCATCATAATTTAATGTGTATTATTTAGAAGGTTTTTTGAAATATGTATATAATGGATGTTGATGCAGAGAGTGTGTGATTCATTTTTCACTCCAGGACATAATCCTGTTGCATAATAACAGATAATGACCCTGCACTCTCTCTCTCTCTCTCATTTTCTGGACGTTGGAGTGTTCCTATGAAAATATGGGATAGTTTTGAAGCACTCCTTCCTCTCTCTTTCCTCACTCTTGTCCATGCTCTTCACAAAGGAAAAAAATTGTTTCTCTCCTTTAGTCCGCGTGTAAACGTGTGTGAGCTCATAAAAAATATTTATCGCGTCCAGAGAGGACATTATGTATTTATTATAAGGAGAGAGAGAGAAAGAGAGAGAAAGGTATTTTTCCTTCAAGAGAGAGAATGTGACAGAGTGGATGTGACACCCACGGGGTGAGCGATTAGAGACGACCAAATATGATTGGATTCTCTCTTCTCTCTCTCTCTCTCTCTGTGGCACATTAATGTCTTTTATATATTTATGCGAAAAACTCGAAAGAGAGAGAGATTACAAAAAAAGAGCCCTTTCTTGCCCAAATATCCTCTTTTGTGTACGGGCGATTTATCCCAATTGGTGGTGGGCCTCTTTTCTTAAGGGGTGAGGGGGTGGGGGGTAAAAATGAGAGATGGATGGTCATTATATTGCATAATATTTTTTTCCTTATAACTCTCAAGGATTGAATTGAACCATTATTGTAAGAGCCGTCTTTCAACGCCGTGTGAGTTCTCTCTCTCTTTCTCTCTCTCTCTCTCTCTCTCTCTCTTTCTCTCTCTTTGGAGGGATGAAATGGTGGGAAGGTAATTACTGGACTTAATGTTTCAAAAACAATAGCTGAAATCCCATTTAATTAAATTTTTCCCGCCATTTTTTTGATGGAAAATTTCAAAAGTTTTCATCTCTTGCGTGTCTTTGCTATTTTTTTATTTGAAAATTATTTTCCCACTCTTTTGTGTCATCATTTGGAATTATTTTTCCAGTTTTTTTAAAAACTGGAACTTTTTCCCACTTTTTTCCTTGTACGTCTCCCTTTTTTCATTTTTTTTTCATTTTGTTCGCTTTTTCTTCATTTTCCTTTTCCCAAAAAAATTTGTACGGCAATAATTAAGAAATTTCGCATTTTTTCCTGCATGTGAAGCATTTTGTGGGTGTCAACAATAACTTTTTTTATACGAAAAAAAAAAAAACAAGTTTGCACCATTGCAAACCCTTGAATGTTGAATGCCTTGACGGGGTTCAAAAATTCCCTCCCTTCCATTCGTTCTCCTCCGCACATTGTTGGTGATATCCCCAAAAACGCTAATGACCGGCAATTCATCACAATTATCAGGGGGCATGCCAGGTGAGATGTAAAAAAAGAGGTTTTATGGCCAAATTTGTTGAGGGACAAGTCAAAAGACAAGGGGGAAACATATCACTTTGATTTACTCAATCATGAGTCTAGAAGGAATTACATACGTACATATGCATATAATCTAAACATGTATATGCATAGGAGTTCATTAGGTATGTATTACACTGAGTCATCAACCCTTTTCTTCCTTCTCTTTCCCTGGGATTTTTGCCCAACATTTCCGCTGCTCCCATACTAATGTGATGATCCCCACCTTCCCCATTTGTTCCTATGGCAATGGGAATGATGGATGATGGTTGCACCTTATGGACAAAAGACTTTTCCATGTGGTCATCTCCATTTTACACGTGCTTTAACTTCACCACCATTTCTCTGGGGTCATCTTATGGGGCCTTTATTTTGTGGGATGTAGTATGGAGATGTTTTTTTATGGGGGCAAGAGAAGAATCATTTTTGTGGTGCAAATGTCTGAACTCTGAACAGCCTGGGGGGTTGCATGCATTGCAGGGTGTTACATTTTTACGTGAGAGGAGTAAGAGCAAAAGCAAGAGAGAGAGAGAGAGAGAGAGAGAGAGAGAGAGAGAGAAAGAGAGAAAGAAAGTAAGAAAAAAGATACAGATATCTGTAGAAGGAATACAAAAAATGAAATAGAAGAGAGACACAAAACAAAAGGAACCGAGAGTCAAAACAAACACGGAAAAAAAGGAAAAATAGATATTCAAACGAGAGTCAGAAAGAAAAAGAGAAATCTAAACAGAAAATGAAAGACAGAGACAGAAAGAAAAAAGGGAGAGAAATAAAGCGCAAAAACGACAAAAAAGCGAGAGAAAGAGAGAGAAATTGAGGGAAATTGAGAGAAAGAAAGAGAAAGAGAGAGAAATTGAGGGACATTGAGAGAAAGAAAGAGAAAGAGAGAGAAATTCAGAGAAAGAAAGAGAAAGAGAGAGAAATTGAGGGAAATTGAGAGAAAGAAAGAGAGAGAAATTGAGAGACAGAGAGAAAGAGAGAGAAATTGAGAGAAAGAAAGAGAAAGAGAGAGAAATTGAGAGAAAGAAAGAGAAAGAGAGAGACAGAGAGAAGGAGATTAGGTGATGCTGCTTGTTTGGATGCATTAAAAGGGATTTACAAGTCAAATGCAAGAGAGAGAGAGATAGAGAGACAGTAGCTCTGTAGTTAGCTGTAGCTATTGAAGTGCTACTGCAACAATGAATAATAATAAAAAGATAATCCTCTCCCCTAACGAACTAGTTTACATTAAGCCAGACATTATTATTATTTTTTTATTATTGTGCATATTGTTAGGCGGTCACTTGCGGGGAAGAGCTGGGAATGACAAAATCCGCCTCCTAGTCTTATACGGGCAAAAGAGCTTAAGTGAATTTTTTCGTCAGTAAAAAAAAACATTTATTCTGGTGCCACCAAAAGACAAAAATTAGTTCAGTGTATAAATGGAAGGAAATCATGAGAATCTTGTCTGGATACAGATTTCTTTGGCTGGTAGAAATTTTTAGACTTTATAGTGGGTGAATTTTTTGTTTTGTTTTACTAGTAAAAAAATTTTTTTTTAAATAAAACAATTTGTACGGACTTTTCTATGTTTTTGTCCGTACGAAACTGCAACTATAGACATTGTTCCTACTGTGCATTGAATTTGGACGGGAGAATGGCAGTATTAAATGTCATTGCGGATAATAGATTAGTTCTGGACAGGGGAAAAAGGAGGGATGAGAAGCTCCAGTTGACAATGGACCTTAGGAATTTTTTTCAGGGGCAACAGAGAGAAAGAAGAGAGAAAGAGAGAGAGAGAGACAGAGGAAATGAATAGATTGTTAATTGCCCTCGAATAGGCTTTATGTGCTCCTTCCTTCGTCCACAGGGCTTTGACAATGGCACCCATTTTAAATGTGTGTCGTAATGTAAGCAAAAAAAAAATATTTTTTTAAACTCACATGGCTCTTCCTCTGCATGTCTGATTGTCCTTCTTCTTCACCAATTTTTTTCCCCACTTCAGACACGCTGGAAGGGTCCGTGTGGTGTAAAAATTATTTGTACACTTGATTCTCTTTGGCACGAAGGAGAAGACGAAGGATGTGTGGAGAGTTTTGGGGGAATGAACGTCTCAGCGTCACTTGCCCTTTGATTCCCAATTTTTTTCTATCTCTCTCTCAGTCTCTCTCTCTCTCTCTCTCTCTCTCGCTCTCCCTCTTTCTTTACTCCTTCCTCACATATAAATAATGTAAATTATCTCGAAAAACCAGAACCAGACCAGTAGGTAAGAGGTTGTAGGAGATGGGAAATGCAATATAGACAACTTTGTCTTCTTCCTTCCTTTTCAAGTCTGCCTTCCTCTCTCTCACTCTCTCTCTCTCTCTTGTCTCTTATTTTTTGCTCTCTATCTTTCTTTCTCTCTTTCTCCCCTTTTCTCTCTTTCTCTATTTCTCTCTCGTTCTCTCTCTTTCACTATTTTTCTCTCATCTACGTTTCTCCCTTTCTTATTTTTCTCTTTCTCTGTTTTCGCCTATATTTTCCTTTTCCCTTTGCATTTTTCATTTTTTTTTTGTATTTTTCTCTCGCTGCATTTTTCCAATTATATCTTTCTCTATTTCTTTTGAATTATTTCTCTCGCTACTTTTTTCTAATAATTTCTCTCTTTATTTCTTTCGAATTTATTTCTCTCTGTTTTCCTTACTACATATTTCTATCAATTTTTCTATCGAATTTATTTCTCTCTGTTTTCCTTACTACATATTTTCTATCAATTTTTCTTTCTAAATATTTCTATTTTTTCTTTCTAAATATTTCTCTTTTTTCTTTCTAAATATTTCTCTTTTTTCTTTTTAAATATTTCTCTTTTTTCTTTCTAAATATTTCTCTTTTTTCTTTCTAAATATTTCTCTTTTTTTTTCTAAATATTTGTCTACCTTTTTCTTTCTGATTATTTCTCTTCACATTTCTTTGTAATTTTTTCTCTTCATCTTTGCCTGTTTTTCTCCTTGTATTTCTCTCTAGTTTTGGCTGTTGTTCTCTCTTATTTTGCCTGTTTTCTGTCTGTATTTCTCTTCATTTTTGTCTGTTGTCTCTGTATTTCTCTCCATTTTTGTCTGCTTCTTCTCTCTTATGTATTACTTTTTCCTATTTTTCTCTCTGATTTCTCTCTTATTATTTCTCCCTGTTTTCCTCTCTATTTTGTACAATTTTCTCACGTCCCCTTTTTTGCTTTCTCTTTATTTGTCTCTACCTATCGTCCTGTGTCTCTTTAATATTTCTCTCTTTCTCTCTTATTTCCCTCTCAATCCTTAGTTTTTCTCGCTCTCTTCCTCTCATTCTCTTCCTATCTCTGTTTCTCACACTATTTCCTCCCATAACTCCTCTGGACCCATCACACCTGCTCTCGCCCCCCTCGTGATTGTCTCTGGACCAAAGAACTCTGGCTCTCGATCTGAAGTGGATCTTTTTCCCCCCTTGAGCCTCTCCTTTAAAAAATACCTCATCCATTCTCTCTTTCGATTTTCCCCTTACAATTACAAGGGAAATTGCTGCACCCTCTCTCTCTCTCTTTCTCTCTCTGTCTCTCTTACTCTCACTCTCTCTCTCATTCCTCTCTTTTGTCTCGAAAATGCATCTCCCTTTGTTATACCAGAAATTATGTATGCAAAGGGAGTTGGTTCGTAATTCCGAGTATACTCGTGGTGGAATGTAATGCATGAGTGGTTTAAAAATGTTTTTTCTTCTTGGCATCCTTTCTTATAATTCTCTCTTCTGTTCTTCCACTTCGTTTGCCTTTTTGAAGGCTTATATATTGAAGGGATGCAAAACAGGAGCAAGATGAGATGTTCTTCAAGTGTGGCAAAAGAGCTGAGAGAATCTCACTTTTCCCTCCTCACACGCTGAGAGCTTCCATAAAAAAAAATGTGTATAGTGTTTTGGAAAAAATCGTACAAATGAAAAAAAAAGTCCCACAAAACCTGCATATACATGTTTATATCATGTACAGGTGCACCTATGCAACTTCGTATCCCTTTTACAGGATGCCGGCATTCATAAATAAATAGGGAAATTAGGTGGAGATTCACCGATATGAACAACAGTACAAGTTTTTTTTCTTATCTTTTCCTTTTCTCCTTTTTTTTGGATCCCACAATTTCCACCTTTATAATAACCCTTTCATTGACAGAAAAATTTGATCTTGAATTTTGTTCCTTTAAATATGTGTTTTTTTAATAATGTTTTTTATAGTTTGTTCCTATAAAAAATGACTTGGGAAGTAGGTTTTATTTTTAGGAAAGTTTTTGGGGGTATTTTTCACAAGCCTTTTTTTTTTTCGAGAAGCTCCCATGTTATAAATGGAGCGCGTGGGAGGAAGGCAGCAAAAAGAGTTAATATTTTTATTTTTTGGTGGGAATGGAAACAATAGACAAAAAAAATTAATGGTGAAAATGAACTTGACAACAATTTCTCCTTTTTTTTCTTAAAGGATGACACACGTGCACCATAAAAAATTCAGAAGAAAAAAAGAGACTTTCCCTTTCCATTTTGCCGTCATTTTTTGTGGCTTTTTTGGGGTAACAACGGCTAATAATAAATAATTGGGGAGATAATAATAAACTATAAACATTCTGTGGTGGAAGCATCCTCCGTGCTAGATTATTATTCTGTGTTAATCATTCTCCTCGTATAACACGACTTCTTTCCAAAATGGCGCCAAAAGTTTCAATTTAAAAAAAAAGTACAAAGTCCGGATTTTCCCAATACATAATCCTTTCCTACGTCAATGTGATTAAAAATAATAAACTTGTGGTCTCTCCCACTAAAAGTATAATGTGGTTAAGGGATGGATGGATTTTATATATTAATTAGTAGAATAGGACGGAGTTTTTGTTTGTTTTTATATTATTTACGATTCTTCCACAAGAGCGTACCCATTAATGAAAACATGCTCGGTTTTTTTCGAAAAGGCCCTCTTTTGAGTGTGGTAAAGGGTTAAATGGGCGAATTCTCGTTAATTAAAGAAAATGCTTTTCTCTCCTCTTTTTTCTCTATTCTTTCTCTATTTTTCTATATTCTTTCTCTATATTTTTCTATTTTCTTTATCTTTCTCTCTTTCTCTGTAATATTCAATTTTAAAGTTAATTTCTCTCCAATATAATATCTCTCTCATTTCTCTCTTCTTATTTTCGCTTCGGTTCTCTTCTTTCCCCCATTCGCACTCTCCCGTCCTCCCAAAGTCTTGGAAAAGGTTTATGAATGTAAATTAAAAATTTTTTCCTCGTATGTGTTGGTCCGTGTAGATTTTTTCAGTGTGGAAGATGATGCCCTCTTCACATTTTTAAGAGGTTCCGCATTCATCCTCATCACCTCCAAAGTCTTCCTTCCTCCTTCTCCTCCTCCTCTTTTTCTTCCTACTCTTCCTCTCCTACCAAAAAAAAAATCTTCCATGCATTGGCTCCGACGGAGGAATAAGTAATATGTAAATGAGAGGGAAATTTCTGTGAGGTTCCTCGTCTCGAATAATTTATAAATTAGTGTTTTTTAAATAATAGTGATAATAGCAATATTTCCCGGTCAATTATGAGCTGTGGAATGAGAGAACTCACTCTCTCTCTTTCTCTCTTTCTCTTTCTCTTTCTCTCTCTTTCTCTCTCTCTTTTTTCTCCATTTTTCACTCAGTGTTTTTCTCTCTTTTTCTCCCTTTCATCATCTCTCGCTGCTTCTCCCTTCGATTTCTTCACATTTCTCTCTCTCTGTCTCTCCTATTGCAACGATGGGTGCGTTCCTTATGTAACAATGCTTTAACATGGCGTCCAATAATTAGCTATTGGTGTGCCCGGCACTAATTGTTTCCAATGTGGTTTTCGTCGGG
This sequence comes from Disparrhopalites patrizii, assembly GCA_034698585.1. Taxonomy (NCBI): domain Eukaryota; kingdom Metazoa; phylum Arthropoda; class Collembola; order Symphypleona; family Sminthuridae; genus Disparrhopalites; species Disparrhopalites patrizii. Next base: position 8,887 of record JAQGBT010005720.1, read on the forward strand.
TTTACATAGGAATTGCAAAAGCTTTGGATTTTTTTTTTGTTGGTGGGTGCGTTCCTCATTTCTCTCCGTTTCCCTCTTTCATGCACTCTTTCCCTCTCTTCACACATGGCCATTGTCAGTTTCATAATGCAAATGAAATTGTTGGAAAAACTCATCTTCATTATGAGTGGAGTTGCTCCTCTTTTTTCTTTTTTGTATAATGTTATTGGAAGCGGAGCCTGTTTTCTGGTGGCTTTTTTTCTCTCTTCCTCTCTCTTCCTCTCTCTCTCTATTTCTTTCTCTTTCCCTCTCTTTTTCTCTCTTTCTCTTTCTCTCTCTCTTCCTTTCTCTCTCTCTCTCTTTTGTCTTCTACCGCTCATAAGATAATCCGGTGTAGTAGATTTGAAGGAGGAGAGAGATTATGCATTATGGAGAGGTTAAACTCTTCCATCTTGATGGACTGCGAGAAGGAATGTTTTTTTTTCTCTGTATTTTTTAGTTTATTACTGTACAATTGTTTGGTGGGAAAAAATTCATATTTTTCGGTAGAGTTTTTGATGAAGGAGGAAATAGCTGGGATTTTAAAAGTGTTTTTTTTAGGAAATTTAAATGTGGATGGCCGTGATTTTTGGTGGAGTAAAAAGAAACAAATGGAAGTCATGCAGTTGCCTCTGGAAACTTTTTTTTGGCGGAATTTCAATGGATTCTTCTCCTTTCTCTTTCTTTGGCTCTTTTTCACTCTTGTCCCTTTATCTGCCTCTTTAAAGAGAGAGAAGGAGAGGAGGAATGTAACGAAGCAAAAAGCATGAGGAAAGGCTGCACAATAACAAAAGCCCTCTGAAATTGCATATCCTCTCCTCCAATGGCTCTCACGAGTTACTTTAAAAAACGTTATTTTTTTTGTTCCCTCCAAAAAAAATGTGCCTGGATTTTTGTCCCGACAAGAAAAGTCTCATTTGCAAGGCTGTCACATTTTCCAGTACAGTAATTATTTCACCCACAAAAGAAAAGGAGAGAAAAAAATGGAGAGGAGATTGTAGGAGAGTTCCTCCAGGGATCTTTTTAAAGTAGGTACCAAAGGCACGTCTCGCGGGGTAATTACGAGAGGTAGGAGAGAGAGAGAAAAAAAAGAAACACTTTACACCTTCTTTTCTTGACATAATTAATACATCTTCTTGAATATAAAGCATGCTCCTTTTTTCTGTCCAGCGTATCCTTTTTTTTTATTTGGATGTGTGGAAGACGGGAAGAGCACGGAACGGGAGAAAAAAAGAATGATTGACTTGTCAGCAAATTGGATGTTAAGTGATGGGGAGAGAGAGCGAGGTTTGAAAAATTGAGATAAAGAGAGAGAGAGAAATAGAGAGCAAAAGACAAAAAAAAGAGAAAGAGAGACGTACAGGGCCCAAGAGAGCTGAAGAGAAAGAAAACAATTGAGAGAAAGAGAACAAAAGCAAGAAGAAAGAGAAAGAGCAGAAGAGATATAAAAATTGAGCAAAACAGAGATAAAAACAGACAAAAAGAGAGCAAAAAAGAGATAAAAACAGAGCAAAACAGAGATTAAAAAAATAACACAAAAGAGAGCGAAACTGAGCAAAAGAGACAAAAAGAGAGACAAGAGAGGGCAAGAGCAAGAGAAGCGTCACAATAAAAAGAGGAATAGAGACAAAGAGCAAAATTACAGAAGGAGAAGAGAGAAACAGAGAGCAATAATGAGACAAATAACGGTCCAAATAAAAATAAAGAGGAAAACAGAAATAAATAAAGGAGAAAAATAGAGAAGAGAGAAATTAGAAAGAAACAGAGAAAGAACTATTAAAGCAATAATAAAGAGAAAAGGCAAGAATTAGAGAAAATAAAGATATATACAGAAGAGAGAAATTGAAAAAGAGACAAGAAAAGAAGAGAAAAAGAAGGGATAAATGGAGAAACAAAAGAGAGAGAAAGGAAATAGAGAGCCAAAATATAGAGAAAAAAGGAGGAATAGAGAGCGAAAAAATAGAGAGACAGGAGAGAAAAAAGGGTGGAATAGAGGGCACAAAATATAGAAAAAAAGAAGAAATAGAGAGAAAGGAATAAAAAATAGAAAAAGGAATAGAAAAATGGAGAACTAGAGAGTGAAAAAATAAATAAGCAAAAAAGAAAAAATTGAGAAGTGGAGAGCAAAATAAGAGTGAGAAAGAGGCAGTAGAGAGATAAAATAGGGAGAAAGAAAAGAAACTAGACAGACAAAAGAGAGAGAGAGAGCCAGAAAAATGTGGGAGAGACTCCACCTAATTATAAAATTAAGTGGAGGTAAATTACAAAAGGGAAGTCTCTCAACGTGGACAGTAATTGTCAGCGCAGAAATGAGACGGAGAGAATCCACATTATACACATTTAGAACAAGGGATGAATAATGTATTTGATAAAGGCCCAAAACGAAGACTTTTACATATAGGCAGAGGCTTTATTGGACACCATTTTTTCTATCCTTCACCGTATGGCCAATGTGGAACAAATCCTCTGTGTGCCTCCAAATACAAATGCTCTTATTCCCATTTGATTCACCTTCTCTGATTCTCCCTTTGTTTCTTCCCTAACAATTCCATGTCTTGAGGTGAGCTTTTCCTTGGTTGTATTCGGACACGTGTAAGACAAGTGCAGGGGAAGCCGGAGATTGTGGTGGGTGTTGTTATTATTAGCAATGCAATTGGAGAGAGAGCAAGAATAATAATGGGAAAAAAAACTATCTTCATTTTTTTTCTATTTTCTCAATGATATCTTCTTTTACCTCTGCCTGCCCTCATGTTTATAAAGGAGGAGAATGACGTTAATATAATTCGCGTCAGATCTCAAAGAGAGAGAGAAAAGGATAATTTATGGGATTTTCCTGGGGAAGTCATGACGGAGAGATGTGTTTGAGGAAATAATAGATACTATATGTATATAATAATATAATGTAACGCTTCCCCCTATTATTAGGGGCTTGTGCATCCGTAGTAAGCTTTCATAAGGAGGAAGAGAGAAAGATATTTAAAGAGAGAGAGAGAGAGTGGACGAGAGTGCAGAGAGAAAGCAAGAGAGAGACGGGAGGAGAGAGTGCAAGGTGTGTGCACGTAATTATGGAGAGAGAGAGAGAGAGAGAGAGAGAGGAAATATTTATTCCTGTTTTGTTATAAAACGTAATCATGTCGAGGGAGGGAAGAATCTCTGCCTTTTCTTATGGAGCAACCCAGGCCTGAAAATCGTTGTTATTTTAAAATTATGCCTTTTACGAGAGGAAGAGTGCTTCGGAGAGAGTGGCAAGGGCATAAAATTACGTGAGAGAGACAAAGGCAGAGAGAGAGCGAAAAGAGTAAAACAGAGAGAAAGAGACACAAGAGCAAGAGAGAGAGAGAAAGAGAAAAGGAGAGGAAAAGAGATTGCGAGAGAATGAAGTAAATAATTAATAAAAAACGAAGGAAAAAAATAGAAAGGAAGGAGAAAGGAGTGAGAGTGAAGAAAGAAGGACAGAGGAAAGGCGGAAGAGTGAGAGGAAAGAGAGGGTGAGAGAGAAAAAAGGAGACACGTGAGAGAGAGTGACAGAAATGAGAAGGCCAGAGAGAAAAATCGGGAAAGAATGATAGAGAAAAGAGAGACAATAAAGAAAAAATGAGAGAAAAGGAGAAAGGGAAAACGAAGGGAGAAACGAGAGAAAAAAGAGAAAATGGGAGAAAGAGAAAGAGTGAAAAGAGAGAAAATGAGAGAAAAAGAAGAGAGAGAGCGAAAAAAGTGATTAAATGATAGAAAGATAAAAAGAGAGAAAATGAGAGCAAAAGAGATAAAATGGTAGCAAAAGAAAGGAGAGAAAATGAAAAAAAAAGAAAAGAGAGAAATTGAGACAATGAGAGAAGAAAAAGAGAGAAAGATGGGAGAATTATTAGGGAGAGAGAAAATGAGAGAAAAGGAAAAGAGAGAAAGATGGGAGAATTATTAGGGAGAGAGAAAAGAAGACAAAAGTGATAGAGAGAAACAGAGAGAAAAGGAGCACGAGATTAAAGAGGAAGTTCGAGAGAAAGAAAGAGAGAGACAGAGAGATTAAAGGACGAGGCGAGAAGAATAGAAATGAATCCTTTATTATTAAATTTTTCTATATATCATAATTTCCCCATTAAAAACGATGCAGGAAACGATAGTTTCCTTCGAAAAAACTATAGAAAGCGAGAGATTTATTTATGCAAGCCCTCGTTTATGGAGAATGCAAAGGACGACTAGATTTTTACGGGAATTTTTCAAGGCAAAAAAAGACGGGAAATAAAACTGGGCAAATGACGACAGTTGGCATGATAATGAACTGGAAGAGATCGCCTTTTATCTATTCCTATAAGAGCATTTTTGATGGGGAGAAAAACCCTCCCAAAAAGAGGCATCCGTAATAGTGTCAAAAACTGGGTGCCTTGAGGAGCTTCCAGATGACGGCTTGTCATGTGCCTTCATCCCATTAAAGACATTGTCACGTTCACGCCTGCCTTCCCCCTTCACCCAAGGAATTCTTGGATGACCATTTTTGTAGCCAAACACACGCAGAGAGAGAAGGAAAAAGTAATAATGAAATGGCTACACACACGTAAACGTCTGGAGGTAATTTAAACCAGGCTTTGGGTTACCACATAACCAAGAAGCTATCGTCCATCTCCGTGGTAGGGATTTAATAAGGGGGATTCCGCTTTTTTTCTATTTTGTTGTAACACTTTTTCTCCTTATTTTGGAAGGAACTTCTGGGGTTTATGGGAGTAATGGCTGTGTAGGCCGGCAAATGTTGTTCTCAAGGAAGGTGCGTACATAAATCACACCGGAAGGTGACAATGTGGTTGGTTGTTGGGCCAGGAGATAATTTTTGGGGCTGCAACGGGTTACAATAAGGGCTCATTTTTTTGGAGTTGGTCTGGATT
>JAQGBT010005721.1:0-13777 GCA_034698585.1 Disparrhopalites patrizii
AAGAAAGAGAAAGAGAGAGAGAGAAAGAGAGAGAAAGAAAGGGAGTGGGCGGGACATCCTAAATATTCATTGAAATCTTCCCTCATGTTATTGTGGTTCTTCTGTTTCTATGTTTTACACCCAAACTAACGGCCACCAACGAGTGGAAAATGAAATAAAGGTAAAAAATTGAAGCATTCACATTTTAATACATGTGTTGTCATTTGTACGACATCAAAATCTTCCCCCTCCTTCCTCTCCCTACAACTCTCCCTCTGTCATTCTCTCCTTTCTCTCGTGCCGCCACGAAATCCCCTCTTTTCTATGATTACCACTTTCACGTGAGCACATACATTAGTGTAAGAGAAGTGCATAATGTAGGAGTAAAACAGGAAATTGTTTCAACGGATTTCAAGTCTCTCCCCCCAAAAAAAGAATATTAAACTTTTTTTCTCCCTTTTTGCCACACACATTTACCACCATGTTCTCCCCCCCCCCAAATCTCAAGAGTTCATTTGTACAACCATGAAGAAGGCGACGGTGAGGAAAGAGAAAAAAAAGGGGGATGGAGATGAAGGGGAAAGACAGAGACGACAAGCCGGACTATAGCTAAAAAGTAACCGGAGGGCTTTTTTTCTCAACAATCTCCCCCTCTCGAAAAAAAGTGTCTATACATGAAACCACCTTCATTTTAACCATGTGCGATGTTGCAGGGGGGAAATAAGATTTAAAACCCGCCCTCTTACTACTATATCATAAGGTACAGAGAGAGGGGAAGTTTGCAACCCACGACAAGGAGGAGAAGAGAGAGATAAAAAAAAAAGTTGGCTATAATTATGATTATGAACAAAGAAAGGCGGATATGCTCATGACATGTGAAAGATGAAAATTTTTGTGCAGGACAATTTATATTTTTTCTCTCCTTCTTGACTCTTACTCCCTCCCTCATTTTTAATATAAAAAAACATGTAGTATTTTGTAGCTAACATCACCATATTTTCTCATTTTTTCTGCGCTTCCATTTTTTTTGTGAAAATTTTCTTTTGCGTATATATCGCCATCTACAATGAAGGGCTCTATTTTAAAGGAAAGGTAGAGGGCGAGACTTTTTGATGCTTTTTTCGATACATGTGAAGCTATTTTTCCTCCTATTTGTGCATGTAATTCCTTTTGTAAGGGGGAGAGAGAGAGATAAATGTGAGCAGTCGCTGATTTAGAGAATGGATGATGGACTGTGTAGGGCGCTCACACTATAATTATCATAATAATAATTTCTTCTAATATCATTCCATCCCCTCTTCATCCTTTTTTTTTCTCATTTACCCAGGGATAAATGGATGTACGAGTTCAAAAAGTACCATGTTGATGAGGATGATGAGCAGACTATTAAAGGGGCTGGCCTTTCTCCATCTGTTTCACCTTTTGCAATCCCGTTTTTTTTTCATTCTCTCCCTCCCTCTCCGTCTCGCATCTTTCTCTTTTATAGTACATCATAAGGTGTTGGCTCTCCACTTTTATAGTAGTAGTCGTGGGTTCCGATGAGGATGGCAATCAATTACAAGCCCTTTTTTTTCTCTCAATATTTTACATAGACAATTATGAGGAGGGAAATATGCGCAAAAAAATCTGTTTTTATTATTTATTTCCTTCACCTCACGAGAAATATGTGATGCCATGTGGTGCCTTACGAGAGGAGAAAAAAACTATCGCAGAACTCTTGGACGACTCTCGAATCTTCTGGATGTCTTTAGCTCTGCCTATCTTTGACTCCTTCTGTATCTTTTTCTTTTTAAATGCTACATCTATCGCATCTAATATCTTCCCTCCTCTTTATTTTTATTCGTTTTTCTTTGCCTTTTCCTTGTCCCTTCTGTCTCCAATTTCCCCCCGTCCATTTTCGTCCTTCTTAGCTCTCTTTCTGCGCGTAATTTTCTCTTTCAATTTTTATTAGTAGTTTCCTTCTTTAACTCTCCTTTTCTCACCATTTTGATCTTATTTTCTCTCCCTTTTACTCTCCTTTTCTCTTCATTTTGATCTTATTTTCTCTCCCTTTTAATCAAATTTGCTGCCTCCTGTGCTCTTCTTTTACTCTTTACTCTCTCTTTGCCTTTCGTTAACTCTCAGACACTCTTTTGATTTCTATTTTAACTCTTTACTTCTTCCTTTCTCACTCCCTTTTATGAGTTATCTCGTTGATCTTTAATTCTCTCTCTCCCTCTCTCTTAATCCTCTCTTTCGTTGTCTTACTGTCGAACTCTCTCCTTATAACTTTTCTACTGGCCTTCTCTCTTGCTTTCTCTCTCTCTCCCTCTATCTCTCTCTTTATTGTTCTTTCCTGCAAATTCTTCATTACCATTTTCTTGCTTTACTTGCATTGCCTTCGGTTTTCAGTCCATTTCTACTTCCCCTCCGTTTGTCTCCATCTTTTGTTTCGTCGTTCATTGCTCCATTTTTACATTCTCCTTTTTGCTCTTTCTAGTTGAATCATCACTTACGGCCTTTCTTCCTTCCGCTTTACTTTCCTTTCTCTCTCTCTCTCTCTGTGCAAAATGTCTGTTTTTTTCGCCTTCCCTTGACGTCAGTGTTCCATTGCCACACACACGTACATAGGTACTGCCTGAAAATCCCAGCTAAGGGAGTACATAGGAGAAAGGAGGGAGGTGGAGAGTGGAGAAAGAGTGACAATTTGGAGAAATTCTCAAGGGATTTACTTATTGAAGAGTCCTTTTATATATTTTTTTTGCTACCTATACAGAAAGGTAGAGGAAGAAAGTTTGGAGAAAGGGAAGGGAAAGAGTGTTACAATTGGATTGGAGGTAGAAAAAAAATTGTCGCGGAAAAACAATAGAGGAAGGAGATAGGAGAAGAAATGGGATGTCTATACTATAGACTATTTTTATAGATACATATAAGGGGAATTGTAGAAAGGATAGTATTAGCAAAGTATGGTTTTGGGAGCGTAGAAGGAAGCCGTTTCACTAGTGGAGATGAGTTGTCAAGCCAAAGTTCCCGAATTGATCCATCCTTGTGATCTGCACTAATAAGCCAAAGAGGATTTTCTGCTCTCGAATTTCTACCACTTACTTGTCTACATGAAAAGTTGTTGGACTCTCTCTCTCTCTGTCTCTCTCTGTCTTTCTCTCTGTCTCTCTCTCGCTATCTCTCCCACTGTGTGAGTGTCTGTGCTTGGCAAAAGTTGTAGGAAATCTTCTACGCAATCTCTTCATCGGGTTTCAACACAAAGGTCGGAAGGCTCGACCTGCACATCCTCCCAACAACTCAATCCGATTAACGCTATTTCTTCCATATTACTCCGGCTTTCTTCACACTGTTCCCTCTGATTTTGGCCCCAGCAGTCGTCGTAGGAGTCGTATGGTGTAGTAGTAGCCTCTCCTTCCTCTTTTCCTTCTCCGATTCTCGATCGATAACCCTCGTGGAATCAACCAACATATTTTCAAACTCCTCACTCCTTTTCCTTGCGTTTTTTTTTGTACTCCGAGCTTATCCTTCACCCTTCCCTTCCTGTACATTTAGAGAAACTTCTTCTCCTTCTTTTTAATAACGTTGAAGCCAGGATGAAAAAAGCCCCTTTTTCTTCCTCCATCAACTTCCTACTCCTAATTTTGGGAAGGACATCTTAGAGGCTTATCCATTTCATCTACATAGTACACACTGTGCGTATATTTTGCAAACAATCCTCCATTTTTATTCATTTCGGTATTCACAACATGAAATCCGATTACAGCCTCTCCATTTACCTTTTCTGGGTTAATCTCTTTCTGGGAAATGTCACTAAAACTACTGCATACTTACACTTTTCTTGGGGAGTACTAAACACATGTGAAAATTAGAAAGCCTATCTGATATTAGCTGTAATAGTATTACGTGGGCGAAAGTTTAAATGGGCTTGCGAAAAAGAAACGTGATTTTGGGAATGATATGTAGTGTATATGTATGTAGAATAATGTAAGACAGAAAATATTTAAGTGAAAGAGGGAAATATCAAGAGAGAAAAATAATCGAGGGAGAGAGAAGGAAGAAAAAATAAAGAGAAAGTAAGAAAGAGAGAGACAGAGAAAAATAATAATACAGGGAGAAAGAAGTCAAGAAAAAAGAGAGAGGAAACCCGAGAGAAAGTAAGAAAACAAGAGACTGAAAAACCAAGAAATGGAAAAAGAAAAAATACAGACGAAAAAACCAAGAAAGGGAGAAAGAAGAAAAGAGAGACGAAAAAACCGAGAAAGAGAGGCAAAAACTAAGAAAAGGAAAAAAACCAAGAGAGAGAAAGGATAGAAGGGACGATCACAGTGGTGGAGATGAAACATGACAAGAAGAATGAGAGAGAAAGGAGATAATGGACAAGATGGATAGAAGGACATGGAAAAAATACGAAGAGAGAGCAAGAGATGAAAAAGAAAGGGGAGAGAGAGAAAAGTCGACAGAAGGAAGGCGAAAAGGAGTGAGATAAGAAGGGAGATATGGAGAAATAGATGAGCATAGAAGGAGCAAGAAACGGACAGAGTGAGAGAGAGAAAGAAAGAAAAAAGGAGAGCAAAGGATATGGAAACTGAGAGAGGAAGAGAGGAAGAGAAAAAAGGACAGCAAGAGTGAGGGGAAGAGAGAGGAAAATAGAGAGAAGGGAGAGAGAAAGAGAAAAAGGGAGAGCAAGGAAGAGAGAAATAGAGAGAGAGAGAGAGCAAAGGAGAGAGAAAGGGAGAGAGAAAGTTTGTGTGACAGGAGGGAAAAGAACCCCAGCGTGAATAGGTGAAGATCAGACAAAATGCGAGTGACAGCAGAGCACTGGGAGGCCAAATGAAGGTGCGAAGAATCAATTGAATTGAATTTTCATTCTATGTTTCTTCATGTTGATGCTTCATTGCTTTACTTGTATCTCTCTCTCCCTCTTTCTTATTCTCTCTTTGACTGCCCATGTACACTTCGTCATTCCATTGATGGATGTTTCTCGCATGTTGCATCCTGGCTTTGGCATTTAATATATATTTTTTCAGGTACAATGTTTCTAGATGGAGAGATTCACCCTCAGTGTATCCCATAGGATCCCTTGTGTATCCGACCATCATCGTCTTCTTGAGCAGAATGGAAGAGAGGACAGCTTGCATATAAATGTGGAGGTGAATGGAAGGGGGGAAAAAATTGGACAGTGAAAAATTCCTAAATAAAGGGATACATACCCCAATCCTCGTGGTTATAGCAGAGGGCCAGTAATAAAAAGACGGTGCTTTGGGGATACATTTATAAACATGTACATTATTGTACATCCAACTAACTTCACTCTGTTGTCGTCGGAGGGCCCAGAAAAAAAAGGCTTTTGTTGTCGTTATCAAGAAGCGCCTTGGTTAAGTATGAATTTTATCTATTGCTCAAACTTTTAATGGTAATCAATCATGGAGTAACATGGCAACTCCCGTCATTTCTTCGTCTAGTTAGGTGGTCGTCATCTAAATCTTTACCAGTTTTGTACACTTGTCACTCATCATTCCTATTATTCACCTTTTGCCCAATCCTCCTCTTCCCGCTCCTTGACTATTACTATCATATAGTAACTACCATTTGCTTACCTTTGGAGGGAAGAAAAAAAAGTGTGGTAGGAAATAGTATTGGTATAGTTGGTGGCAATTACCAAAAAAAAAAAAGATTTCTCTACAAAAGACCAGTACACAGAAAGTTTTCCAAACATCTCATCAGCCACTCCACTATGGCATGTGTGGGGTATCCAGAAATGGGTTGTAGTCAAAGGTTCCTAAGTAAAAAGTCCGATCTCCCTTTTTTTCTCAACCCGAGTCTCTCGGGACAAAAACATGCCTAATAATAATAAGATGACGACGACGGTTTTTTTCTCTCTTTTCTATACTCAAACAAAAGGAAGATGCTTCCTTTTTCCTTGTATGTATACCAAAACTCTCTCATCCGTCGTCCCCACGTCCATCATTTTTAGTTCCTTCAAAGTCAAAAATTTGGGATACAATAGTACACGTGAATAATGCTTGTTTATACACACTTTTTCTCTTGTTATTCTTGTTTCTCTTGTGAGAGTTTATGTGTGAAGCTGTTTCATGTGGCAAATCCATTAAGGGGTCAAAAAATGCATGGGATTAGTCCCGGAGTCCAACTTACAACTGCTACAATGTGACAATATTGATGAGTGTTCTCACCGACCCATCTTCTCTCGGTCCTTCTCTGTCTTTTTTTTTCTCTCTCTCTCTTTCTTTCTCTCATTCTCCTTCTCGCTGTCTATCTCTCATTCTCTCTTTTCCCCTGTCTTTCTCTTTCTCTCTTCCTATTTACTTCTCTCTCTCTCTTTTGGTTCGTGTCTCTCTCTATTTATTTCTCTCTTTCTCTCTTTCGGTTCATGTCTCTCTCTATTTATTTCTCTCTTTTTCGGTTCCTGTCTCTCTCTATTTATTTCTCTTTCTTTCTCCCTCTATTTATATTTATTTCTCTCTCTATTTTACGTCCATGTCTCTCTGCCTTTCTTTCTCTTTCTCCCTCTCTTTCTATTTATTTCTCTCTCTCTTTCTCTCTCTTTCTATTTATTTCTGTCTCTCTTTCTCGCTCTTTCTATTTATTTCTCTCTCTCTTTCTCTCTGTCTTTCTATTCATTTCTCTCTCTCTCTTTCTCCCTGTCTTTCTATTTATTTCTCTCTCTTTCTCCCACTCTTTCTATTTATTTCTCCCTCTCTTTCTCCCTCTCTTTCTAATTACTTCCTCTCTTCCTCTCCTTCCATTTCTCGAGCTGTCTCTCTCCGTCTCCGTCTTGGTCTTTTCCCTCCCTCCCTCTCTCTTATTGTCTCATAGGAAAAACTCTGACTCAAGCCTTCCCCGTGCGTTACCTGGAAGTGTCGGTAGGTTGGAGAGATAGAAACGCTTTTGTAATAATAACCATCTATGGTAATATATCCCATTAAAGTAGAAGGAATATTCCCCAAGGAAAAAGTGTGGCGGAGTCCTCAAGTGTCGTATGACGGTATGTATGTATTTACATGTAAAATATAAATAGCTTCACTACAACAAACAATATTTTTTGTGCCCTTCTCCCATTGCCACTGTGAAGAGCGTGATGTGTGCCTGAAAGCATCGAGAGAGAGAGAGAGGGAGAGAGACAATGAGAATGAGAGAGAATATGGTAGAATGTGTGTTGTTAGCATGTTGAAATTTTTCCGAGGAGACCACAGACATTTTTAACATGTCACAAAGTGCATGACAAACGTATTGATAGCATGCTACTTATTACACTAAGGCACTCCCCCCAAAAAAATAACATTTTCAGAGTGGACGGAAGAAGAAGCAATCTTTTGAAATTAGAGGCAACCATGAAATTGTGTGTATTTGTTTTGTCGCTCCACACACACACACACATCTCCAAAAACGTGTGTGATTACAACCTTTTAAGGGTGTTACGCTCAGTTGAGTTATTTATATAAATTGGACGGTGTCTATACATATGCAGGGGTTTATTATTATTATACAGATTTCCCTACAACCACTCCCGTTGATTGTTTATTGACGTGGAAAATCCTAGCAGTTGTTGTTAGGAAATTAGGTCCGTGCTGTGTTCATTTATGTGCACTTTTTTTTCGCTCGTATAGGCTGCCACTTCTTTTTCCTTCTTTGAATCTTTTCTGTAATTTCCCTTTTAGTACATTTTTTCTCGCTCTCTTTTCATTTGTCCATATCGTTTCTCTCTCTCTTTTTCTCTTGCTCTCTTACCGTCCTTACATTTCCCTCTTTCTCTTCCTTTTTGCTCATTTTATTCTCCTTTTTCTGAATTCCTCTCTTTTTTCTGAATTTCTCTCTCTTTTTTCTGAATTTCTCTCTCTTTTTTCTGAATTTCTCTCTTTTTTCTGAATTTCTCTCTCCTTTGTCTGATTTTCTCTCTCCTTTTTCTGAATTTTTCTCTCCTTTTTATGAATTTCTCTCTCCTTTTCTGAATTTCTCTGTCTTTTCTCTGCATTTTTCCTTTTTGCTACATTTCTCCCATCCTCTTTCATTTTCTCTTGATTCTCCTATTATATCCCCTTTTCCCACTTTCTCCCTCGCCCTTTCCCTTGATTTGCATGAGTATTTTCCGCCCTGTTGCAACATTCCTAATAAAAGGGGATTATTTCGTAGAGTATTAGTCGTATTATTAGTGTCATATCCTATTGGAAATGTCCCTTTTGGGGTGATGGAAAGGTCCGCTGTCATAAAAAGTTTATTCTCCCCTCTATCTTCCCTCCCGTCCATATCTTTGTCTTTCCCCTCTTTTTGACCACACAGTGAACTAAAAATATACAATTATTTCATGCATACCCACAGGGACGTGGATGGTTGGGAGTTTTGAAGAAAAAGTCATATGACAACTCTCCTGTCCAGATTTTGATATGTGGAAAAATGAGAGGTTACACATAATTACGTTGATATTACCCACATATTTACCTACCAGAGAGAAGGGAGTAGCAGTAAAGTAGGGGTTAGTTGGACGTGAATCATTGTAAGTACTTTTTTTTTCGGAGGAGGAGAGGATCTTTGAATATGAGCGAGGATCTGTCAAGACGAAATGGACACAATAGTGTTAATTAGGACAGGGGCGGGCTGTTCATGACGCTGAGATTAAGTCTAACGAGGTAATACGATCATGTCGAGATTATCAAAAGTCCTCACATTTTCTCCCGTAATACGGACCCAACATGTGGAATCAACTCTCATCCTTCTCTTTTTAATGTACATACATAGTTGGATAAGATTTACTTGTGGCACAGGGAAAGCTTTACTATATATGTACTTTATACCAAAACTTATTTATTGTTTACCTACGTACTCCACCATCCTTTTGGCCCTTGTGTGTCCCTCCCCTTATTCCCTGATCCTCCGCACGACTGCAATATTTTTGTGTGATTTGTTCTTTTGTGCAGAGAACGCCTTATCCCCATTTTTTTTTATTCCAAGGGAGAACAATTGACTGGGAAAAGTGTAGATTTTTTTAACCACAAAAACTTCTCTTGCTCACTCATGAGAAACAAAAATTTTGAAGAAGGAAAGCATATAGTTTTAGGTAATTTCAAAAAAGTAAAAAAGTATCTTGGACAAAAATCATTGTCAAGGGAAAACAAGGACATTAAAAGCACAAAAATCTCCCCAAAAAATGTCTTTCTACCGTCCTCTAATAGGCACTATGAATTTACCAAAAAATCTGTGGACCCTCTTTTTTTCTGTATCACAGCGTCTATAAAGAGAAGCCACCATGGAGTCACAAGGACTATCAAGTCCTGTGGTTTTGTGTAGGACATCCCTTTTTTTTATTCCAGGGGATAATAAATGAAATGAATTTTTTTAAAGGTGGCAACAACAAGGATGTATACTCACTCTCAAGTACATTTTTGACGTTTCACTAGAAGAGATGGGAGTCTTTGGAGGTAAGTGCTAGTACGTTAGTGAAATCATACAAAGTCTATAGGTTACTAGAGGGAACGAGATGAAAAGGCAGGACATGGAAACAAATAGTGGAGAGGGAAATATTTGGGATGAACCTATGACTTTTATAACTTGTTTACATTAGGGAAGAATCATGGAAGGAGCGAGAACCGAGAGAGAGAGAGAGAAAGATGGTGGGTGGGAAGGAGAGACTAATGAAATATTCCATGACATATGAATATGCATTGGTTTATTTAAATTCCATTCATATTGAGCTCTCAAATAAATCTGACGATGAGTGCGTGTGTACACACGTAAGTACAAGGGAGCGAGACTGGGACAGCAAGTCTCAGAGAGGTACGGTTAGCTAAACATTACTAAAAGTGGGATAAAAGAGGTTAACGAAAATGTCAGAGAGATATATGTATATATAGGAAGAGAGAAAGAGAAACGTAATGCAAAAGAAAATAGGAGAGAGGATTAGGGAGACAAAATGACACAGAAAATGGGAGACAAAATTAAAAGATAATAAGAATGAAAATCGGAGACAAAATGAAAGAGAAAATGGGAGACAAAATAATTTGAAAAAATGGAAAGGAAATGGGAGAAAGAGAAATAAAATTTGATAAAGCAAAAGAGAAACTGTGAGAGAGAAATATATAAGCAGTTCGAGAGAAAAAAAGAGAAATCTTGAGAGAGAAAGAGAAACAGTGAGAGATAAAGAGAGAAACGATGATCAAGAAAAGAGAGAGAAAATGAGTGCGAGATGGACACAAAATGATAAAAAGTGCAAAAGAAAGATATCAAAGAGAGTAAATAAGGCAGAGAGAATTGAATGGCGAGATGCAACGGTACATAGAGAGAGAAGTGAGCACAGAGAAGGAACGAGACGAAAAAGGAGAAGCTACGAGAGAGTAATACAGGTACAGAAAGAGTTAAATAGCGAGGACGAAACAGCGAGACAAAGAGAAACTTCGAATGACTTTACACTACATTGGTATATAATAAAGGAAACACAAAAGGCAGAAGCATACTCACATCACTCCGTGTTCACAATAGAGAGAAAGAGCGAGAGGAAGAGAGAGAGAGAGAGAGAGCGAGAAAAATAGAGAGACGGAGAGAGATTTGAAAGAGCCACACATCTCATGTAAAACTGGTGGTTGGCGAGTAGAGAAGGTGGGTAACACCTGTAGGATGGCACTATCATGTGTTATCTGTCAGTGTCCTTAGCAGATGGAAAGTTTCGCAGCAGGATTTGCTGATGCTACGCCGGTGATCCACACGATCTTCCTTAAATTATGATGCACACTTCTATGGGCCACACACAAACTGAATTATCTGTGCGCTACTAATACATCTCTACGCTTTTACAACTCACTTCCATCCCTCCCCGACTCACTCCTTAACATCTCCATACATTCCCTATCTCACTCCTCATTCTTAAATACACATCTCTTTATCTCCTTAGGAGTCATACCGTCCGTCACAGAGGAACTTTTTACATACACAAACAGTAGACAGAGGATCATCCCACCTAATAAGAAATACCTACAGTAAATGTGTCTATATCCCCGTACACAAAAGAGAAGACCAAAGACGATTGTCTGAGACTACCTGGTGCCTCTCAAATGCCAGGCATATCTGCACAAAAAACTGAATGTGTGTATTTTACTCTACGTAAAAAAAAAAAAAGAATTAGCATACAAGACAAGCCACCAGCGCCTCCTCGAATTATTTATACCCACCATATATTTTATTTGGATAATTATTATCAAAACTTTTCTTACAGCTACTATACGACTACCATTAATTTCTGACTACGTCCCATATAGTGCCATGTAGATATACCCAATGGGATGACGAGCACGAAGAATACCCCCCATATTTAGAGAGCTTTATAAAAACTACAGAACATTTTTTTCATCTTAAAAAAAATCCCTTTTAACCCTGTACATTGTAAATATACACATGGACCCATGATGAATTCCTGGAATTTATCTCCATGAAAATGCATGTGAATTCCGTTTTGGAGTGGACAATACCTATATATGTTCCTCTGATAAAAAAAAATGGGGAATCGGAGAAAAGGGGAAAAGATGCGTTCATTATTAAGTGGATATAATTTGATTCCATTTACACAGAACCCTTTGAATCCTTTTTTAAGCTATTTTTTCATTTAACAAGGCAGGAGCGGACGCATCAAATTATTAATAAATTCATTGATAAAATGTGCAAAATCTCATTCAATTAATGTTATTTTGCGATGGAAGTAATTAGGAAAAATCATGCGGGAGATGGACACATCCCGATTAGTATTGCTATTGGTTCTGTACATAATTACGTATACATATGTACATGCCATTGGAATGTATGTATATATGTATAGGTATTATATTTACCCGGTTATGGCAAAATAATGCCGTCTCCAGGAAGCAAGGACCCCACAAGGGGAGTGGTGAAATTAATTTCATTCCTGATTCTTTTGTATGAAAAAGCAAATTTGCCATTTTGACATTTTCTTGGCTAATCACTCTGCCCATAAATATTTTCTCCTTTGCCTTTCACTCCCTGCTTTTGAGAGTGGGAGGGACATGTCGGACTTGGTAATGGTTACGACCCTAGTCGGAACAAGTATCCTCCTCCTCCTGTTTCAAGTGAGTACATTAAAAAAATACAAAAAAAAATATTACATATTACTACACTCGCAAGTTTTTTTTTTTTTTTGAGGGGTTTGTAACAAAGGGAAAATTCATTCCTTTATTTCCTCGTGGACCAGCGGCGGTAATAATTATTGTAGGAAGGCGGGAGCGCAGGTGGACTTGTAATAACGAGGCACAAGCACAGCCCACACATTACTTGTCCGCACCCCTCCAGAATGGAAAAAAATACGTCCACATATACAACTATGACATTTCACTTATGCAAAAAAAAAAGCCTGTCCATTTTTCTTCCTGTGAGTCCGTGCCGTACGATCAAAAAGAAGTCCTTGTGGTCGTTTTTTTTTTTTGGTAGTACAAAATTCATGTTGGATTTTATACGAGCATCATAAACAACATTGAAAGGGAGGATTTGAAAAACCGTATGCGTTTTAGCTCTGGCTCAGTTTCTACTCGCATAGGCGCATACATAAATGAATGAGGGGACATTTCAGCAAAAGAGAAGAGGCGATTGCCGCAATCCTTGATAAAACTTGCCATTTCATGAATATACATACACACACAATTGATTCATCAAAAATGATTTGCATCTTCCCGCAATTGTATAGTTTCCCTCGCTTTCTAGCCATCTCTCCCTCCTTTTACACAGTTCCTCCAAACCCAATGTCCATGTGGACTTCCAACGTTCACTGTTTATGTACTACACAGTATCACATCAGCAAAATCTCAAGAGAGGAACCGTGGAGAGACAAAAGTGAGGGACTCATGTTTTTTTGTTCTCTATATAAATTCAATACATGTGAGCATTATTTACACAGAGCTTTCTATGAAGCGAGTCTAATCTCTGTAATTACTGACCAAGTGCCATTTGTTAGTGTGGGAACGCTTTCCCCCTGTCTTTGCCTATGTGTTCAATTAGGGCAAGCTATACAGTAGGACTTTTTAGAGTCCCCCACTCAAAGCCCCCACTCCCCCATCCAAAAAGGCTTTAGTCACACAAGATTTAGGAGGAATAATAATTTCCATTCTCAACAGATTTCAAAAATTACAATGCAAACAAAGGGATCATATTTCACTCCTTTCCCACCCCCCCTCCACCCCCATTTTGAATTACTATTTTAATTCTCGGTCATTCCAAATGTGGACAAAGTGGTCCACATTCATAAAGATAGGACAAATGTGTAGGGACAAAAAGGGAATTCTTTCACGATGGCTATGTCCCTCCAACAAAGATTGCGAGTTTTTTAGGGGAGGGGGGGGGCGGGAATTATTATTGCACTTATCGTATTTAGATATTATAGCAAAAGGGGGAGTCATATTATAATTCTAGTGCGGACGCGGCTTGACCACTGGCAATTTCCCTAATCGCATTTGGTCATCAGGCACTTTGGATATAACGTGGGACAAATTTATGACGGGGAATATTAATGCCGGTCCACTACCGCTTCAGTGGATGGTGATTTACCCACTTTTTGGTGCCGTACAGAGTTTAAAATGCTGGAAGAGACGGGAAAGAGAGAGGACAGGAGAAAAGGAGGGAAATAAAGAGGAAAAGATAGGGAGAGAAAGAAAGAGAACGAGAGAGAAAGAGAGAGAAAGAGAGAGAGAAAAACAGGAGAAAAAGAAGAGAAAGAGAGAGAGAGAGAAACAGGAGAAAAAGAAGAGAAAGAGAGAGAAAAAAAGAAGAGAAAAAAAGAGAAAGAGAGAGAAAAAAAAGAGAAAGAGAGAGA
>JAQGBT010005722.1:0-13777 GCA_034698585.1 Disparrhopalites patrizii
GCACCATGTTCCAGCTCATAAATAAAAATACTGGGGGGAGATCTGTGATTGTGGGCATTACCATGTCTCTCTTTCTCCCTCTCTTTCCATGTCTTTCTTTCCCTCTCTCTCTCTCTTTCTCTCTCCCTTTCCATGTCTCTCTCTCTTTATTTCCCTCTCTTTTGCTCTCTTTATTTTTCTCTTTCTCTCTCTCTTTATTTTTCTCTCTCTTTATTTCCCTCTCTTTTGCTCTCTTCATTTTTCTCTCTCTTTATTTCCCTCTCTTTTGCTCTCTTCATTTTTCCCTCTTTCTCTCTCTTTTGCTCTGTATTTTTCTCTCTTTCTCTCTCTTTATTTTGCTTATTTTTTCTCTCTCTCTTTCCCTGTCTTTCTTTTCTCTCTCTCTCTCTCCCTTTCCATATCTCTCTTTCTCTATCTCTCTAACTCTCATCTCTAGCATTTGTCTCTTCTCCTCTGCCGTCTTCTTCTTTCTCTGCTACCTTGTTCACGCTTCCTTTGTTTTGCGTGTTCACTTTATCTCCTGGTTACATATATGCTATCTCTTATCGCCTTTGTCTTTTCATGGTATTTTTGCTTATTTTCTCTCTCTCTCTCTGTTTGGCCTGCATTTTACATCTCTTGGTCTCCTCTATATCGTCTCTTTTCTTTCTCTCTTCGCCTTTTCCTCTCCTTCTCTCTCTCGCTGAAATCTCTTTTCTCTTTGCATTTGTTTGTCTCTCTCTTTTTGTATTCTTCAATCTCTTTTCTCTGCATTTTTTGTCTCTCTCTTTTTGTTTTCTTCAATCTCTTTAAATTCTTTCTCTATTGGCCTCCGTAAAGAGTATTACTATTACTGCCTCTCGATTGTCTCCTTACACTCTCTCTTCTCTCTCTCTTTTTATGGTATTCTCTGTATATTCTCATTCTCTATCTCACTCTTTGTCCTCTGTCTGTGCATTTTATTCTCTCTCTCTGTATCATCCCTCTCATTTTTCTTTCAAATCTCTATTTGCACTGTAGTCTACCCTTGAAATCCTTGCTGTCTCTCTTTGAATTTTCTCTTCTCTTCTTCTCTTTCCCTCTCAAAAAATGTGAATCTTTTCATTCCCGTTTTTTCTTGTGCAAATCTCTCTCTGTCCCATTTTCTTCATTCTCTCAGTCTCTTTCTCTCCCTCGCTGCAACTTATCCCTATCTCACCCCAGTCAAACGTTGGTCGTCTCTGCGTCTGCCTTGTCTCCATTATTCAAGCTCTTCATTTCACCCCGTGCCCCTCCCCATGGCAGGAGGACCAACGAAGGGAATCCTTCCCTCTAACCGGTAGCTCCTTGCCTTCTCCCGTGACTCCCGTCTCCCTCCGATTGTTAGCCTAAATGGTAAGTATTATTAGTTAATGGAATGAGCGGACTCTCTCCTATTTGTTCGAGGTTACAGTTTAAGAATGGATATGGAATGACAGGAATAAATGAGTTAAATGGCTCGTAGATTTCCCTGGGACAGAGTCTGGGAGGGTAAGAGAGGGAGACAAAAACGGTTTGCAGGGAGCTAACAACACGTGGATAGGGAATAGAGTGACAACGAAAGAGAGATACAGAGAGAGAGCCAGAAAGAGAGAAAGAGAGAGAGACAGAGAGAGCCAAAAAGAGAGAAAGAGAGAGCCAGAAAGAGGGCGAGAGAGCCAGAAAGAGAGAAAGAAAGAGCGAGAGAGTGAGCCAGAAAGAGAGAGAGAGAAAGAGAGAAAAGGAGAGAAAGAGAGAGCGAGCCAGAGAGAGCCAGAAAGAGAGAGAGAGAAAGAGAGAAAAGGAGAGAAAGAGAGCGAGCCAGAGAGGGCCAGAAAGAGAGAGAGAGAGAGAAAGAGAGAAAAGGAGAGAAAGAGAGAGCGAGCCAGAGAGAGCCAGAAAGAGAGAGAGAGAGAAAGATAGAGAAAGAGAGAGAGAGAAAGAGAGAGAAAGAGAAAGATAGAGAAAGAGAGAGAAAGAGAGAGAGAAAGAGAGAGAGACAGAAAGGGAAGGATGGTTGAAAAACCAAATGGTTTTGTCACAATAAATTAGTTGGCCGTATCGAGTTTGTCCGTGTTAAATGATTCGAGACGCTCGGAGGAAAACTCTTTTCAATCTCCTCTTTCTCTCTTCCTTTCTCTCTCTCTCTCTCTCTCCACTTACGCAGCTATAGACCTAATGCATTCTATATGGCAAAGAGAGAGAGAGAGAGAGGCGAAAAGAGGAGGAGAAGTCAAAAAGTGTCCTATTCTTGACAATCCTCCATATCCTTTATCAATGGGAATACATATGGATTTTTATTGAGGAAAAAAATAATACTGTACACATATCATGCATATACATACGTATATACATATGTATATACAGGGAATAGTGGAGACTATAAGCACCCATTTGAAGTTCATAGAGCTCACCCATGCCTTGTCATGCTATTCTATAGCTTTTTTTTTGGCAGTCAAAATGTATGGAATACGACTCTATCAAATTCCCTTTCTCTCTCTCTCTTTCTCTCTCTCTCTTTCTCTATTGCTCTCTCTGTCTCTCTTTTTCTCTCTCACTCTCTCTCCCTTTCTCTGTTCACTCATTCAAATGGTGTTTGTGTGTGCGAGTCTATCTTTTCCAAATTTCCACGCTCCCCACCCCTTCTTGTCCCAAATGGCGGAGGAGGAGAAAGTGCCACACTTGAAGAGTTCCACCAAATAGATGTATTATCTGAGGCACCCTGTACATATGTACGCACACAGACATGTGTGTCCTCCCCTCCATGGAAAACATGAGGCGGGTCATGTTTAAGGGTGAATTGGGAGCATAATATAAATGGTGAAATATATGGAGAGTGAGAACAAAAAAAAGTCAAGTTCATAATCACATAATAGGTCCCTTTTTTCATTCATTATTGTCCTTCATAGTACGGGAAGCTTTCGTAATTCCTTTTTCATTATGATTCCATGGACCATTTTTGGGGGCTATTGAATGGCCTTTTCCAATGTGCTACCACTTCATTCTTGTCCAGGAGGGATTTGTGACCGTTGTTACGGGCTATTGTTTGGACTTTTGAGGATTTTTTTCTTTTGGGGCAGCTTGTTTTTTAATGTTTGGCAATTGGTATGGCGGATTTTCTGGTTTTTTTCTTCTTCTATATCTTTTTATTCTTTATAGTTTTTGCTCTCCGCCCATTGGCACATGGAGCTTCTACGAATTTTGGGATGGCAGCCTTTTGTAGGGAGTTATTTTGTTATTTGTGATTCAATGCATTTGGATTGGAGTCTCGCTGCAATGATTTATATTGTCTTTTTTCTTTTTCTTTCTCTCATTATCTCTCTCTTTATTTTCCTCTCAGTTTTTCTTCTCTTCTTTCTCTAATTTTCTTTGAGATTTCTTTTGGGCATTCTATCCCATTTTTCATGCTATTTCTTCTCTTAAATTACTTCTCTTCAAAAACTTGTTTGCTGTTCATCTGTCTCTTTACGCTGTCTTTCCATCTCTTGTCTCTTTTATCTGCTGTTTCTCTCTCTTCTCTCTTTACTTCACTGCATTTGTTTCATTTTGTCTCTCGTTTTATCATTTTTTCTCTTGTTTCCCTCTGTTTTGTCTCTTTTTATATTCTGTCCATATTTCACTAATTAATTTTCTTCCCTTCTTCTATTTTTATTTTGTCTCTCTATCTTTTTGTCTCTCTGTTTTGTTGTGTCTTTCTTTTTCATGTTGTCTCTCTCTGTTCCGGATTGTATTTCTCGCTTTTTCATTTTGTCTCTCCATCTCTTTAGTTTTGTCTCTTTCTCTCTGTTTCGTTTTGTATTTCTTGCGCTTTAAGTTTGTCTCTCTTTCTTTCCTTTTGACTTTCTCGTTTTTTTCATGTTGTCCATCTCTTTCATATTTTATACCTCGCTCTTTAATGTTATCTCTCGCTCTTTCATTTTGTCTCTCTTTCTCTCCGGTTTTTTGTCTCTCTCTCCGTTTCGTTTTTGCATATCTCGATTTTTCATTGTATCTGTGTTTTTCATTTGGTCCTTCTCTTGATATCATTTTGTCTATTTTTGTTTTTGAATGTGTCTCTCTCTCTTCGTTTTGTTTACCTCTCTCTATTTCGCCTCATTTCTCCGCACTCCTCTAAAATTTCTCTCTCATTTACTTCCCATTCTCTCGCTATTCCTTCTGTTCTTCTGATCTCCTCTGATCTCTAGGTTCTAAAATTTCCCGTTTTCTTCCCTTCGTCGCCCTTCATTTCCCTCATCCTTTTCCTCATCTCCCTTCATCTCTCTTCTCTTCCTCTCGCGTCTGCATCAAGTAACTTTGTTTCCAGCTGTAAACTCTGCCGTGAATTGTAAACTCTTTCTCTCTCTCTCTCTCTCTCTCTCTCTCCTCTCTCTGTCTGTCTCTCTCTGTCTCTGTCTCTCTCTCATAGCTTTATAACTAAAGTGTCCCTTTTTCCCAATCAGCATCACCCCACGAAAAAGCATATTGTCCGCCCTATTCTCCCCTTGAAAAATCCAGGGGTCCTCCTAACGGAGTCAATCATTGAAATTGACCGGTGGTAGAATTCAATTAGGCATAGGAAATCCTTTGATTTCCCCCACCCATGCGTGTCTCTTTTTCCTCGACCTCTCTCTCTCTCTCTCTCTCTGCCTCTCTCCGAACACGAGTCCTCTCGCCCTTTGCCTTCTCCCAACACCCGTGGAAGCTCATACAAGCCCGAAATACCGTCATTTGTTCATTACAATTACATTAATAACAGGGAATAATAATAACAATAATAACAGGGAAAATCATACACAATACCAACCTCCCATCGCTCCCTTTGTACCCCCAGAAAAAGCTCCCTTTTTTGATGCCTTTTTTTTCCACGAATCGTGCGACAGCGTTATTTACACGCGTATTTATCTCCAAAAAAAAAACCTCCCCTCCCCTTACCTTTTTCATCCAATGGGGATATTTTTCTTTCTCAATTTTTTTTTCTATAAAAAAAATGTTTTTTGTTCACCGTACATAAAGGTAGATAATTATTTCTATAGACATCCTTTCCCTTGTATAGTCGCACTCCAACTGTATTTGGTCTCCTCCTTCCCTTTTTTCCCCTCTCAGACGTTCTCCGAGCGTGCTTGGAACAAGTGTAAAAGGAATTGTCACCTTGTTCTTCTGGACTTCTTCTTCCTCTCAATCCTTATTACTGATTGTGAGTACTTGATTTACTTGTTTAGCATGGACGTGGAACACAGCTGGTTTTGTTATGACTACCTCACCCTATGGCTTTCAGGGGAGATTCAAGGAGGAGATCCTTGGGACATGTGTATTGTAGGGGGGAACAAGGGAAAAAATACAGGAGGAGGAGAAGGAGACGATTTAATCTGGTCTGCTACAGGATAATGATGAGTGTCTAATGATGAGTGTCAGGAGAGAGTGAAAGCAGCTCCAGTTGATGGCTTTTTTTGGGGAAGGATCATAATGGGGGAGATGAGCGTGCTTTTAATAGAAGAGAGAGAGAGAGAGAGAACAACAGATCAAGAGAGAGACAAAGGTACGACAAGACAAGGGGATCGGAGGGGAAGGCCAAGAGAGATAGAGAGAGAGTGACAGGTAAAAAGAAAAGAAAACGGAGATGAAGAGAGAGAGACAAAGATAAATAGGGAGAAGGAAGGAAAGAGACAAAAATATATAGATAGCAAGAGGAAAAATTAGAGAAAGAGAGACTAGAAAAAATTAGACAGAAGAAGAAAGAAGAACATCGAGAGAGAGGAAAAAAAAGAGAGAAAGCGAAGGAGAATGAGAAAGAGAAAAAAATTACAAAGAAAGTGAAGGAAAATGAGAGAGAAAAAATGAAGAAAGCGAGAAAAAGTGACAGCAAGAGGGAAAAAATAAGAAAGAAAGCAGAGGAAAAATGAGAGAGAGAAAACAAAGAAAGCGAGGAAAAGTGACAGCAAGAGGGGAAAAATAAGAAAGAAAGCAGAGGAAAGGGATAGAAAAAGATTGAAAGAAATAGAAAGAGCAAAAAAAACGTTAGAAAAAGAAAGAAAGAGACTAAAGGAGACGACGGAGAGAGAGACCAAGACTTTTGTCATTAAAGGAAGGGAAATAATAAGCAAGCGAAATACATGGGAGAGATAATATAAAAGTAGCGGAAACAGAACAACAAGGGAGTAAAAGAAGGAGAGGCAGAGAGATATGGAAAAAGAAGAGAAAAACAGATATAAACAGAGGGAGAAGGAGAGAAATAAAAAGGATTATAACAGCAACAAAAAAAGGAGGAAAAGAGACGGAAAAAGGAACCAAGAAACACGAGGGAAAGAGAGAAATAAGAAGAAAGAAAAGGCTAGAAATTAAAAAAGGAAAAAGGAGAGAAATAAGAAGAATGAAAAGAGAGAAAAAAGAAAAAGGAAAACGAGAGAAATTATAAGAATGAAAAAAAGATGTTATAAGAATGAAAAAAATAAAAAAAAGAAGGAAAACGAGAGAAGTTAGAAGAATGAAAAAGAGACGAAAAAGAAGAAGGAAAAGAAAACAACAAAAAAGAGAGTAAGAAAGAAACAAAAGAGAGAGAGAATAAGAGAAATAAAAATTAAAGAAAGAATTTAATAGCGAGACCAAGGAGAAAGAGAAAAACATGAAAGGAGAGAGACAACCAATAAAGGAAATAGAGAGAGAGAGAGACAGAGGTCTCATCTCACCGATATGAGTAGTAGTAATAATAATGACGGGGACCTGTACAGATATGCGCAAAGAAAGGAAGAGACTGGTTCCATTTCCATCCCAAATTTGGACATGATTCCCCGTATATTTCACGTTGATAGGCCAAGGGGTGTTAGTTGTTCCAAAGTGGCGTGTGTGTTAAGAAATCTCACATATTTATATATTATTTATCATTTTCAGAGAGAGAGAGAGAAAAAAAAGACAGAAAGAGAGAGAGAGAGAGTTGAAAAAAGTAAATATTACATGGGAGTTGAGCCCAATCTCCGAGAGTGTAAGTACTACATGCCGTGAAGTTTTTTTAATAGAACCTCATAAATAATTTGGTGAGAGTGTGAGCAAGTTGAAAGGGAGAGAGAGAGAGCGAGAAAAAGACCGAGAGAGAGATAGAGAGAAAGAGAGAGAGAAATGGGGGGAAAAGTCGAAGAAAATCCTCTCATCTCCTTCTTCTCTGCTCAATGTTAGATATCCCATAATGCCTAAGCATGTGAGTAGTTTGTGTGTTAAGGATGAAAGAAATTTCACAGCAGGACCACTTTTTTCCCCTCTCGGGATAAAAAAGCTCTGTCTCTCTCTCTTCTCTCTCTTTCTCTCTCTCTTTCTCTCTCTCTCTCTCTTTCACATTTTCCCAGTCCATGAGAGGTGAAGAGGGCCCTGGGAGAGGAAGCTGGGAATAAACACGTTAGGACTCAAATGGGTGTCACCAATCATTTATTTCTCCCGGGAGGAGGCGGAGGAGGTAAAGAGATATCTCTTTATCTCTCTATTTTCCCTCGCTCCCCTCCCTCTCCTTCATTTTATTTTCTCAGAGAATTTTCATCACCCCCCAAACACTTGAATGTCCAATTGTTTCCCTCGTTATAAGCTCTTTTACATGCAAACAAACCTCTTTTTTTTTTTAGCTAAAGCACAATCACCAACTTTGGAGATGAAAAGGGAAAAAAGCTCCTACGTTCATATTGCCAAGTGAAGAAGAGAAAATGGGGAGAACAAAAGAAAGAAGAAGATTACGGGGAAAAAATATCCATCACCATGCAGAATGGCTGACATACAAAAGAATTCAGAAGGAGGAAGTGAGGAGAGGGGAGAAATGGGGAAAAAATGGATCAAGACCATGCGGAGAGTCATATAGGAGGAAAATGAGGGGAATCAACATGAAGAATTGCCCATGATTATTACCCTGAAAAAACTGGAGGAAGGAGAAGACAAGAGTATATATATATGTATATATATGTATTTATATATGGATAATGTATATGTATTTATATATAGATGATGTATATGTACATACAGATAGGGTTAACCCCGACATCACCACCTCCCCATGGTGAAGCTTCCAGGGAATGTCACCATGGGACAAATCCCGGGAAATCAGAATCGGACTGGATGTGAGGGGGCAAAGGACGGGGAAGGAGACAAGACAAAAGGAGACAAGGAGAGAGAGAGATCGAGGAAAAGAGAAAAATCCTAGAGAGAGAGAGAGAGAAGGAGAAAACGGGAGAAAGAGAGGCAGACAGAGAGACACAAACAGAAGGAAGACAAAAAAGGTGAGAGAGAGTGGAGGAGATCGAATTAAGGTAGATAAACCTAAGTTTTAAGATGGAATGCCAAAGTAGGCAGTTGAAGAAACGGAAAGGGTAAAAAGATAAAGCAAAAAACAGCAAAGAGACAGAGAGAGAGGAAGAAAAGACATAAAGAGAGAACTCAGTGGCAGTGGCTGTAATAGAAAAAAATAGACGGCAAGGAAAATAGATAGAAACAGAGAAAAATGAGATAGAAACGGAGACAAAAAGGAGAAATAAGAAGCAGAAAGGGAGAAAAGGAGATAGAAATGGAGACAAAATAGAAAAAAAGAAGAACAAACAGGCAGAAAAAATTGATACAGATAGAAAGGGCGAAAAAAGAGGCAGAAAGAAAGGGACAAAAAAGGAAGAGAGAAAAGAAAGAAAGGCGGAATGGACAAAAAGTGACAGAAAAGAAGTCAAAATAGACAAAAAGGAGGAAGAAATAAGCAGAAAGGGATACAGAAAGAAGAGGAAAGGCAGAATAGACAGAAAAGGAGAAAGAAGAGACTGGATAGACAGAAAAGAAGAAAAAATAGTCGAGAGTATACAGAGAATCCGTATTAAATAAAGAGAAATGGAGAGAGGAAGAAAAAGAAAGAGTTAAAGAGAAAAACAGACAAAATTACTGAAGATGAGAGAGAGAAAGAGCGACAGCACACAGAAGAGAGAGAGAGAGAGAGAGAGAGAGAGAGAGAGAGAGAGCGAGAGAGAGAGAGAGACGGAAAAGAAAGGAATTTGCTCATGATTTTTTGGCAGAGGACCTGATAATAGGGCTGTATGGCTCCTACTTGAGAGCCATGATGAAGATGATGATGAGGGAATTATATGGGATTTTTCTTTCTCCACATGATGATGACATGAGGAGGCGGAGGAGGCGCAGAGGAGGACGTGAGGGGATGAAACCGGAAGGAAGGAAGTCGAGAGAGAGCGGAAATGACAATTTGGCAAGATCCAAATTCCCTCTTTTCTTTATTCCAACCTCTTCCCCTACACATTTCTCTCTCTCTCTCTCTTTCTGGCCCTCTCTCTCTCTCTCACTCTCAAATCTCATCTCCGATGATGGCCTATAGGGAGGAGTCTTATTCACCCTCCGAAGCTACTATTACTATGCCCTCCATCCAGACTTCCTCTCTCTTCTCTCTCTCTCTTTCTCTCTCTCCCTCTCTCTCTCTCTCTCCCTCTCTCTCACTCTTTACTCCAACTTGTCTCCTCTCCAAGCACACAACTGCTTCGGCTCGTTCATTGCCTCCCTACTTCTCTCTCTTTCTCTCATTCTCTCTTGCACTCTCTCACTCTTTCCCTCTCCCTCTCTCTCTCAGGGAGATAATGTACATAAACACACTCTCCTACCCCTCCATTGTATTTACTTACACATTTACCCTTTATCCCACCTCCCCATCCCCCTCCATTTTTCTCTTTACCTTTTCCCCATTTCTCTCATAAATATAAAGTGTTTGGTACACACACGCCACCAAAAACGATGATGTGAGGGAGAGAATGAAAGTAGAAAAGAGAGAGAGAGAGAGAAAGAGGGAGAGGGAAGAGAGGGAAATTGTGTAAAAGTGTGCGCAATTCACCAATATTATCCTAACAATAAATCCACAAGTAACAATCAACTCACAAGGGAAATTTTCTCTCGTGTGTCGTGACATGCGATGTCTGCGGGAATGTGGAGACACATGCAAGGATGGGACGATGAGACGTGTCATCTCCGCTAAACAAATCTTTTTACTCCTTTTTACCCAAAATATTCTGTCCCATTTGTCAAGTCTGCCTCTTCCTCTGGTTCTCAGACATTTTTAGGGGCTTTTCAAACGGATTTTTTCCCTTTCTTTTACAGTATCTATGCGCTTTTTTAACTGTGACTTATTAGCATCTGTGTCTCCTTTCCTCTCGGATTCACAGAGGATTCCTCTCTCGATCTCCTTCTTTCCTTTGTCTTTTCTCTCTTTTGTATATTGTCTATCTCTCTATTTATTTTTGCTCTTTTACTTCTCTTCGTTGTCCGCTTACTCTCTTCCCTTTTCTTTTTTGCTTTTTACTTCTCTTTTTTTCTTTCTGTTCTCGATCTTTCTTTTTTCCTCTTTCTTTCTGTTTTTTTCTCTTCTCTCTTTCAGTTTTTCTCTCTTTCAGTTTTTCTTTCTTTCAGTTTTTCTTTCCTTTTCTTACTCTTCTCTCTCTCTCTCTCTCTCTCTCTATTTGTCTCTCTTTTTCTTTCTCGCTCTTTCTTTCTCTTCTCTCTTTTCTCTCTCTTTTTCCTTCTCTTCTCTCTTTTTCCTTCTCTTCTCTCTTTTCTCTCTCTCTTTTTCTCCTTTTCGCTTTTTTTCTGTATCGATCTTCCTCCTTTTCGCTTTTTTTCTGTATCGATCTTCCTCCTTTTCGCTTTTTTTCTGTATCGATCTTCCTCCTTTTCTCTTTCTTTTTTATCGTTCTTTCTCTATTTTCTCTTTCTTTTTGATCGTTCTCTCTCTTTTCTCTTTCTGTTTCTCGTTCTTTCTCTTGGTTTGCTCTCGTTTTCTTTCTCTTCTGCTTATTTTCATCTTTATTTCAGAATGTAATGTAATGTTCTAAATGTGTGCTTGTATTGTGTATGTCATGTAACAACAATTGGATCAATAAAAAGCAATAAATAAAAATAAATAAAAAATAAAATAAATTTATTATTCACTTTATTTATCTTCGTCTCCTTTTGCACGTCTCGCTCTTCCTATCTGTAACCCTTTGTGTATTGTCTCTCTTTCTCTCTCATTCTCCCTCTGTTCCATTTTTGTCCTTCCTATCTCTGTTTGTGTCTATTTTGTATTGCATTTTTCCTTCTTTCTCTTTATCTCCCTCCATCTATCCATACATTTACGTCCGTCTTTTTTCCCCTCCGTTTCTCTCTCTAGAACTTTCCTTCCGTCTCTTATCTTCTCCCGGTCTCTCTGTCTCTCTAGAATTCCATCGCACGCGCCCATTCTTTCTCTCTCTATTTCTCTCTCTCTCTCTTGCTTTTCCTCTTTCACAATCTGTTTGAAACCGTGTCAACTGTCAACGTCCATATCGCTCTTTATTATTCATTTAGCATTTCTCTCTCTCTCTCTCTCTTCATACATATCTATAATTATACAAACCTCTTTTCCTTGTCTTTCTCTCTTCCTTCATTGCACACTTCACACATTCAGCAACAATTTCCTCGATACTTAAATCAATTTTTTCCCTTTATATTTCCCTTATTTTTAACATTTTTTCTCATTTCCCGTTATCTCCACAATCCTCCCATTCTTCCGTAGGAAAATCCTCAGTTGCTGGCAGAGAAACAAAAATGTGCAGCGAAGAATGTATACAGAAGGAAGAGATGCAAAAAACTGTACAAAATCCTGCAGGTCACGTTGAGCTTCCCCTAAAATGGCTTGTGATTTTCTCTTAAGCAACAAAGAAAAATTCTTGAACAGAATAAAAAGAATTTGACAGAGGAAAGAACAATCTTTTGACACAAAAAAAAATACTTTGACAGAAGAAAAAAATACTTTGACAGAAGAAAAAAATACTTTGATAGAAGAAAAAAATTTCATTTGACAATGAAAGAAATGCCTTTGGCAGGAGAAAAGAAAGGTGGAGAGAAAGGGATTGGATGGATAAAGGATTGGAGGTGTAAATAATGGAATTAAGTAGTAAATTACAAGGGTCATTATGTGGCTGAACCAAAAGTTACATCAATCCTCTGTAAAAACTTTCCTGAGCACGGACAAATATGTGTACATGAGCTCAGACATATATTTTGTCTTTTTTTTGCGACGTACCATATAATTATTATATTACCATTACAAGAATCACACACAAAGGGCAATAAAAAAAATTATGAACCAAAAAAATGCGCGTTGTGTACTTACGTTCAAATTATTCATGGTTATAGGTATATATGTATGCAAGTATAGATGTAGATTTATGTGTCGCAATTTATTCCAAAGGATACATTATACACACAAATTAAATACTATATGGTTGGTCCGTGTCCATACGACCCTCTTGACACTTGTTGTCTTGTGGCAAAATAATAATAATCATTTTGGGAAATAATAATCATATACAAAGTGGATGGTTTGGCGTGTAATTTGAAAATTCACACTTGTTTTATCCCTTTTTTTTCTTTTTACCGTCGTATTTCTCTTTCTTTTTATCTCTTTCTCTCTCGTTTCCTCTTGCTAGTCTTCCTTTTTTATCACCTTCTCTCTGGTTTCCCTCCCGTTTTCTCTCGCTTCTCTTTCTTTTTCTTTCGTCTCTCTTTTTTCTATTATTTATTTCACTTGTTTTTTGCTCTTAAATATTTCTCTTATTAGCCTATCTCTTACTTAGTCTTTATTTTTAATTTCTTTTCTCATTCTCTTTATCTCCTATCTCTTTTTCTGATATTTCTCTCTATTATCTTATTTTTCTCTGTTTTCTTCTGTTTCTCTGTATTTTCTGTTTATGATATGTCTCTGTTTCCCTCTTTTTCTCTTTCTCTCTAATTTGGTGAGATTTCTCTGTTTTCTTCCTTTCTCTCTCTCTCGATGTTTGTTGTCTCTGTTTTTTTAGTTTCTTTTTGCTCGTTGCTTCTCTCCTCTTTTCTTTTCTTTTCTCTTTTGTCTCTCTTTTGCTTTTTTCTCTCTTTGTTTCTCTTTTTATCTTTCCTACGCGGTCTCGCTTTTTCTTTGTCTATTCTTTGTCTCTTTTTACACTTCGTCTCTCGTTTCCTCTCTATTTCTCGCTAATTAACCCTAGTTTCCCGTCATTTCTTTCCGTCTCTTACTTGTCTGTTTCTCAGTTGCTTCTCCCTTGAATTTGCGCCCTTTATTCTCTACATTACACACTCTCTCTCGCTCTCTCTCTTGTTTCCCTCTCTAGCCCGTCCTCTCCGCGAAGAATTAAATTACCAAGAGCGTCTCACATTACACGTGTGAGGACAATAAAAAAAAAGGAGGAATAAGTGCTGCCATTAAATTATGAGGACTATATGTCTCCCCCCATTTGAATATGTACCTAGCCAACACGTGCATAGGTAAATTTGTGCTGATTATATACATTATATACCCCCAAAGAATTTATTAGATTGAATAAATATTGACTCGTGTCCAAATATTTCTCTTTGCTTGTACAATAACAGAAAGGAAAATAGAATTTTAAAACACAAAAATGTACACATGTCTACATACAAAGTATAGTGGAGTGAAATTTGTATTTTTTTCCTGTCTCGCCTGTTAAAAAAAAATTTGTTATTAAATGGCATGCCCAGAGAAACATGAGTGGAGGCAGGGGTAATTGCGTTCTATGATTACTACTTATCCCTGTGTGGCACAAAAGGGGAAAAATGCGGGGCGAATTAATTTGCTAAGGAAATTAAAGTGGATGTTTCTTGCTCGTAATGGACACTCTTTCGTCTCTCTGTTGAGTCTATGCCGGGTGTAGCAAAGAGGAAATGATGGAGGCTATTACCCTTTTTAAATAAGTCAAAGTGTTCTCTCTCTCTCTCTCTCTCTCTCTCTCTCTCTCTCTCTTGTTTCTCTCCAATGACTTTTTTCTTTTTCCCGAAATAA
>JAQGBT010005723.1:0-13771 GCA_034698585.1 Disparrhopalites patrizii
TTGAGAAGGATGATGTGCCGCCTTGAGTAAATAAATAATGGAGAGGGAGAGAGGAGAAAGAGCGAAAGAGCGGGCGAAAGAGCGAGGAGGAGAGGAAAAGGCGGAGAGAGAGCGAGAGAAAGAGAGAGAGAGGAAGAGAGAGAGAGTGTAAGGGATAGAGGTGGTGGTGATGGAGGCAATATTACTGCTAGTAAAAGTCTCTGCTCTTGAAAGGACATCCTTTACCGTTTATGGAGACGTTTCGCCTGTTTTCAAGAGTCTTTTTGTCGACTCAAATGGATGGAAATAGAGAGAGAGGGAGAGAGAGAGAGGAGAGTGAGTGGAAATGAGTGGTAATGAGTGGTATGACAAAAATTGGAAAGAAAATGGTCCAGTCAACGAGCTAGTGTGGCACAATAGTAGGAAAGAGAAAGGGATAGACAAGAGGCTACGACGGAGAGAGAGAAAAAGACAAGAGGGAGAACAAGATGGAACAAAAGAGACAAATAAAAGGCAGCAGGAGAGAGTGCAAGAAAACCGTAGCAACTGAAAAACGTAGGCAAGAAAAAAGTCAACATCGAAGAAATGTAGCCAGTGAGAGAACAAGAAGATATTTAGCGCAAAAGAAAACACAAACGATGTGGTGAAAGAGATGGTGGTAAAATCTGTGATAAAAGACACGGAAATGGAGGAAGGCTATAAGATAGAGATAAGAGAAGAGAAAGGAAAATGGGCGAAAAAATTAAAGGTACATAGAGTATAAAATGAGAGGGAAAAAAACAAACTAGAAGCACAAGAGAAAAAATGGAAATGGGAAAAGAAAAGAGAAAGTCGAGACAAGAGCGAAGAAAGCGAGAATGCAAGGGAGAAATAAAAATGGAAAAAGCAGAGCGATCACAGAATGATAAAAAAAGCGAAAAGTCAGAACGAGACGAGATAGAGAGAAAAAGGAGGAAGGCAGAACAAGAAACGAAATAGAGACAAAGCGAAAAAAAGGAGACCGAGAAAAGAAAGAAAAAAAGACAGATCGGGAAAAGAAAGCAAAAAGAAAGATTGAGAAAAGAAAGCAAAAAGAAAGATTGAGAAAAGAAAGGCAAAATACAGATCGAGAAAAGAAAGATAAAAGACAAAAAAGGCAGATCGAGAAAAGATAGAAAAAAAGACAAAAATACAGATCGAGTAAAGATAGAAAAAAGACAAAAAAGACAGATCGAGAAAAGAAAGACAAAATACAGAGCGAGAAAAGAAAGAAAAAAGACAGAAAGACAGATCGAGAAAAGAAAGACAAAAAGGAGCCCGAGAAAATAAATAAAAAAGACAGATCGGGAAAAGAAGGCAAAAAGAGGGATAAAGAAAGGAAAAAAGGAGACCGAGTAAAGAGAAAATCAAATGAGATGGACGCCAGACAGGAAGTGAAAGATTATCCAGACGAAAAATAAAAGAGAAACGTGAGAGAAAAGTGTCTTTTGGAGGGTAAAGAAATGAGAAAGAGATAGGCGGAGAGAAATAAGAAAGGGTACAATGATAAAGAAAGGGAGAGAGTGAAAATGTCTTAAAAAGTTGGATAAATGTAGGAAATCTATTGACAGAAGTGTATGAAAGGGAAAAGTGGGGAGGGCGCTGGTATGAAAGCACCTGCTTGCCACTATTACCACTCTCACTCTAACGCCTGCTAAAGACTTTCCTCATTGTCTCCTCTCTCCTTCAAAGTGAGAGGCAATTTCCTTAACGAGAACAGCTACTAACTCCCATAGATTTACTTTATTGTGTGGGTTAAAAGAATTTTCTCCCTTGCAACCTCCAAATCATTCTCCACAACTCTCTTCCTCCATACATTTTGCACTTTCTCCCATGCCTCACGAGGGCATTTATATGGAGCTACATAAAAGTACTGGATTGAAATCATTTTCCTCTCCGCCCTACGCCCGTTATCTATAAATTTTGTAGGGGACTAACAATAAAAAGATTTTGAATGATTCCCGCCCAAAAAAAGGTCTTAAAACATGCGTCAAGAATCCATTCTGTTGACATTGTTGAAGATGCCCATATTGTCTTACCTTACATATTTTTACATACGTATTCCAGATTTTTCTCCCCAAGTAATGTTTAGCACTTTGAAGAAATGAGAAAAAAAGTTGGGTTCTCCTCATTTTGTAGTAGTTGATCGGAGGAATATTCTACAAGGTTCCATCATACTATAAAAGCAAGGGTGGAGAAGTTTCTAGGTGAGAGGGAGAGGAATGTCAATGTGATCTTGCTGATGTGGCCAGTTTTTTTTTTCCCCTCCGTTTTTGAAGTCATCATTTGAGTAGAGAATGTGTCATATATATAGACTTTCCTTTCAAAAAGTCCTTGTTGATGTGTGTGTGTGTGTTTGAGTGCGACAATGAAAAGGGATTCGAAGGGAGTTGATCAGAGTGTGGTGGAGTGTAACAGCTGGGGCTGTTTTAACACACTGTCTGAAGATAACTCGAGTGGGGGATGTGCCTGTGTGCGTATGATATGTAATTCTAAGTAGGCTGGCATTTTCCTGCTCCCTCTCAAAAAAAAAAATCTCTTCACAATATACATACATGTCATTGACGAGATTTGGTGACGAAGAGAGACAAGGAAAAACCCCGAAAAAAATAAACTTTTTACATTCATCTCGTGTTCTTGGAGACAGTTTTTTTTAAAAATAAGGAAACCTTCCGGTTCCAGTTCACTGCTGCCGTCACCTTTCGATGGCATTGTATAGTAATCCAGAATTGAAAAGGGGAATGAGTGTGGAGGCGTGAAAAAATTTACACATGGAAATGATTATCTTCTCCAATTTCTTCATGGTAACTGCGCCTTGTGTGGACTGTTGTCATTGTGGTTGAGGGGTGACTTCCCATTCCGTCTTTAATGCTGTTTATTTCTGTGGGGAGAAGGTTAATGTTTTTAAATAGGGATTGCGGCCTTCACTTTCTTTCTTCTGTGTCAACGATTTCTTTCTTCTTGTTGTCTGTGTCACCTGATTTTTTTTTCCTTTCTCTGTCCGCCTACTTTTCTATTTTCTTCCCTCTTTGCCTTGCATTTTTCTATCGTTTTTATCTTTCTCTCGATTTTTCTTTCTCTCAATTTTCTACACTTTTTTCTTAATTTCGTCACGTATTTTCAAATTTTGCTCTCGATTCATTTCTTTCTTTCTTTAGCTTTTTCTCTTGATTTTTTTCTTTCAATTTTACTTTCAGTTCTCATCTTTCGATTTTTTCTCTTTAGCTTTTTCTGTTACTTTTTTCTTTTGATTTTACTTCAATTCTCTTCTTTCTAATTTTTTTCTTGATTTTTTTCTTTCGATGTTACTCTCGATTCTCTTCTTTCGATTTTTTCTTTCGATTTTACTCTCAATTCTATTCTTTATATTTTTTTCTTGATTTTTTTCTTTCGATGTTACTCTCGATTCTCTTTTTGCGATCTTTCTGTGGATTTAAAAAATTTTCTTCTCTGAACTTTCCTTCGAGTAAATCTTTTTGTGTCTCTCGCTTAGAATCTCTCTTTCAAATTTTTCATCTCATTTGTTCTATGTCTCTTAATATTCACCTCTTTCCCTTCTCTAGCTCCATCCGTATCTCTCCTATACAATCCTCTATTGTTCCTTTTTCCTTTCTCCTTGCCCTTTTGAACTGTAACTCTACATTTCTCTTTCACTCTCTTGGCACCATTTTTCTCCCATCGTATATTTCTTCCACTTGACTATTCTAAAAAATCTAAATTTTCTCTCAAGGCTTTCTCCCACACATTCTTTCTTATTCTCACAGCCGAATCAGAAAGGCTTTCCTTCCCCCATATTTCTCTTCAAAATGTTCCGTCTTCATCTCAGCTGGCTACCTGTTCTACCCAAAAACTGTATAATTAGGGAAAGCCCTTTCACATGATTTGGGAGAAAGGCCAAAATTCCCACTTACTTAATCATATTGAGATTTATAGGGGAAAATACTGAGAGAAATGATTGGAGCATATTCCTAAACGTAAAAGTGTGTACTGCATGATGTGTAGTGGGAGGTTTTTTTTAGTACTTGCCTTTCCCCTGCTGGTAAAAAGCACTAGAAACTAGTTGTAAAATGTTGGTCTACTTTCCCAAAAAATCACAGACTTCCTCAGGAGTTGAAGCGTTGGTGTATTTGTATAGATAAAAAAAAATTACTACGCACAAGTAAAGAGCGGTTTATTCCCTTTTGCATGTGAGACCCATGCTTTTCCGCTCACTAAAGCAAATGAGGCTATATGTATGATGTTGATCCTTTAAAAAGCTGCGTAGGAACATAAAATATTTTTTTTTGCCTTGGGAAAAATCCAGGAAGAAAGGTGTAAAAATTTGTGAGAAAATGCGTCCATTAAAGTTCTTCCAAAGTTCATGTACAAACCACGCATACCACACACGGAGTGTGAAACATGTGGGGTGTGTGTGGTGTTGTTGTGTATTTTCCCTGGATTTAAAAAAAAAAATCAGTTTAGGATATTGTGGCTGTTCCTGTACAGGGAAAACACGTGGCATAATTTGTGGAATCAGAAAATGTCTTTTTGCGTTTTGCGGCTGAAATGAGGGGAGTTTTGCCTTTCCTACTGCTAATACACCTCCTGCTCCTTACCATTTACTACTGCCATTATTATTCTACTACCACAGCCAAAATCACTGAAGGCTGTTGTAGTACAAGCTGGAGCTCATTCCCGGGAGAAATGTTTTTTTTTAAAGGGAGGGTTGGGTGAAGAAAGTCGTGAAGGAGGAAGGGGGAAAACTGACATTTGCACGAATGCCTGGAGGACAAGTGTTTTGTAACATGCACCACTGCTTGTTTCTCCACCTTACATTTATTTCCAAGGGAGTCCTAATTACATTAAGTTTGAAGTGCTCCATGTATAAGTCATCATTAAGTCATGTCATTTATGCAAGGAACATGAGGGGTAAACAAGGAGTTACAAAAAAAGTGTTTAACATGCATGGGGTCAAATAACTTGGGGGACCCTCCAAAGCCAATGATGTAAATGTAAATCCCATCGGGACATGTTTAGCAACCTTTTTTTCTTGATTTATTAATCTACATACAAAAGATTGTCAAGTCTTCTCTAAAAAGTAGTAGATGGACACATTAATATGGAATTATAATTTTATTTATTCCAATTTCCCTTTTTCGCATTCAGCCGATTTATTTTTAAAATTTAGTTTAGTTGGTATTGCCGTACATTTTGAAGATTGACTTTATTTTTTAAATGTAGTCTATTTGCTATTAAACTTATTTGCATTAATAGTTAGATCGATTACATTAAAATTGCTATTAAACTTAGTTGCATTAATAGTTAAATCGATTAAATTAAACTTATTTGCATTAATAGTCAGATCGATTACATTAAAATTGCTATTAAAATTATTTGCATTCAATTTAATTTATGCTTCGAAATTCAACATAATCATTTTGAAAATACTGTCCGATTATCCCTAAAAATGTAAAGAATTTAATTGGAAGGACTGTTTGGAGAATGTCACATAATTTTATTCTTCAAATTTAATTTGTGACGTTTATTTATTTTGACGATTTAATTCATTTATTATAAAAATTTAACTTCTTGGTTCATTAAAATGAATCCTTTGACCTTGATTGATTTGAAAATTTGCACGTATTTTTTCCTAACAAAAACTGGCTTACTTCGGTTTAGGTATTTGAATTTCATTCAGTTGCTCTTGAAAAGCAATTCAGTTTGAAAACTTATTTGGTATATACGCAAATGTTTATTTGTTTTGAAAATTTATTTGGTTTGTTTTGCATTTATTTTGTTTTGTTTTCTGATTTTTAAAACTTGTTATAAATTCTCAAAATTTGCATCTCCCCTCTTAGACGAGGGGCAACAAGAGGTTGTTTACACCCCCTATAAATGGGCTGGCGGAGGTCTCAACAAGATTTGAGAAGACTAAAAGAAACAGGGATGTTGAAGCGGAATTCCCTATTTACCCTCCCTTGATGCTCTGAAAGAAGGTAAATCATATGATAAGCCCTCCTTTCAAGGGCTAATAGTTTCACTTGAGTTCTTTGGACAAGATACACTTGCCAAAAACGAAAAAAAAAATACGGATCCCCGTGGAAATTGTGCATTTCCGGTTGGTGGCATTTCATGGAGGATGTGCCTACGGGTCAACCCATCAAACTGGGAGCCCTAATACTATCCCACCAGCCTCCCTCTCCGTCAATCGCCCACTTATACAGCTCAGGGATTATTTGGAGTGCCACGAAATGGTTAAAAGGGATTTATACACATACATATACATACATATGTACATACCTAATACCTATACCCATAACATCCTTATACCCCTCCTCCCCTTTGATTCATGCAATATGATGTGTGCGTGCAGGCGATGTGGGTGGAACCGCCTTCTCTGCAAGTCGTATGCATAAAATGATGGACGGACATTAGGGATTAGATTCGGACGTATTATTTCCACGTAAAGTGATTTGCGTGTGAAATCCTATTCACAGTATGTACCTAATACATAGGATACAGGATATTGTACAGGGGGAAAATGTATGAAAAAAAGTCATATGTATGAGGGAAAAAAGGGATGTAGGGACTTTGGTTGGGGGGGGGGAAGGAAATGCGAAAAAAAATCAGGAGGGAAAAAAGAAGAAGGTTGGAAAGGAGACTGAGGCGACTGAGGAGACTGAGGAGGATGAGGAGGAATCATTCAAATAAATGTGTGCGTGTGACTATTGTGGGGGAATGGGATGGTCGTAAATCTAGTGAAAAGGAGGAGCTCATCCGTAAAATCTCAATATTGCATTTTTCACTTTATCGGTTTTCACTCCACTGAATGGAGGTTTCTATTTCGTTGGTCCTCTTCTTCAGCCCTTTTTTCCACGTCTGGTCACACATAGAGAGGGTGAGAGAGACGAAGAAGATGAAGAAGAAAGAGAGAGAGAGAGAGAGAGGGAATCAAAAGATCCTCACTATTAGGTCCTCTCCAGGATCTCCTCCGTGAAAAAAGAGATGGGTCGCTGCTCGTCACAGTGTGTCTTCCTCAATGTAGTCAACATCTTTACTAAAACGAGAATTTTTTCTTCTCTCTCTCTTTTGAAACAATTTTCTTCAATGTTATATAATCTTTTTCCCCCTTTAAAGACTATGATACATCCTCTCCCCCGCTCAACTTTATGGGAGCCAACATGTTCGGAGACAGCAAAAGTGAAATGGTGAAAAAAAATTGCGGTGATACATGTAATAATAAAGGCAGGAGAAAAAAAAGGTGGTGGTACGGAGGCACATAAGGAAACCAAGGAGTAGAATCTGTATTTACTTGCTATAAAAATGGGGTGGGTTTTCGGTGGATACTTAATCCCCAACAATCTTCCTCCTCTCCCAGTACACAACTGCTTTCTCCCGGTATGGGTGGATGTATGTATTTATGTGTGGGGGATGTGCGTGAAATGTGAGAGGCAGAGATGACAGTTGAAGACGGAGTTTCTCTCTCTCTCTCTCTCTCTCTCTCTCTCTTTCTGTCTTTCGTCGAGGGAGAAACACACGCACATTTGACGCAGTGCATACAATCATCTCCAATCTGTCTTCCTTAGTGCAAGGTACAAATTTATCTGTGGTTTTGTTTCTTCTTTTTTCCCCCTGTAACCCCTCTAACAAACGTTGGATGTGTGTGGCATTGTTGTCACTGTGTTTCCGCATGTTGATCTTCTTTTTCTTCTCCCTTTCCCTTCATCTGACTTTCCTTTTGCTTCCCTCTTCCTTCCTGTCTTGTGTGTTTCCTCTCCATCCTGTCGAACTTTCTCTATTTTGCTTTCTGACTGAAGCTCTCAGATTTTTTTTATTTCCATTGGCTTCGTCTCTCCGCTCATTTGTTACTCTATCATTTTACTTTATAGTTTGCTTTCTCTCTTTATTCTCTTATTGGCTTCCTTGATGGTCTTGCTCATTGCCTCGCCTCAGTTCCTCTTAGTTCCCTATGTTCTCTCTGTAATTCATCACACATTCTACGTTTCCATTCTTTGTTTTGTGACTATTTTCTTCCTTCTTTCTCTCTCTAAATCGCCCCTTTTTCGTGATTTTGCGCTATCTGCTTTCTCTCTCCAAATTACCTCTTTTTTGTGATTTCTCTTTATCTGCTTTCTCTCTCCAAATTGCCCTTTTTTTGTGATTTTGCTTTCGCTGCTTTCTCTCTCTAAATCGCCTCTTTTTGCATTTCGCTTTACTTGCTTTCTCTTTATCTCGCATTCTTGCTATATATCTGCCTACCTATTACTTCCGTTTTTCTCTGTTTTGGTTATCCCCTTTTGCTTGATTTTTCTGTTCCTTGTTTTTTCCACCTTTCTCTTGTCTTTTTTCTCTCTCTGGCTTTCTTCCTCTCTCTCTCCCTTGCATATTTTTTGCCTTTCTCTTCTTTGTATTCTTTTGCTGCCTTTCCCTGATTCTTACCTGACTTGTTTCGTCTTCCTTCGTCCTCTTTTAATTCGTTCCACTTTTAATGTGTATTTACTTACCTCTCTTTTTACTCTCCCATTTGTCTTTGACATTTTTCCGATTTTCATTTATATCTTGGTCTTCTGTGATTTCCATTTTCACGTTTATCTCTATTTCAGCTTCTACTCTGTATTTCTACGTATTTTTATTTTGTAGTTTTGCTCTCCCTCTTTCGGTTTCCTCTTCCTTACATGTCTCAATTTCTCGTTTTTCTTCTCTCGCTCTCTCTGGTACTATTTTATATATAGATACATATATACATACGTATACATGTTGCAATACACGTATGTATATGTATGTGTTTCGTTGCCTTGGTTCCGTTTCCACGTTTCCTCTCTCTCTCTCTCTGTCTCTCTCTCTCTTTCTCTCTGGATCTTCTGTTTCCTCCTTTCATACACCCATAGACACATTGACTCTCTCCTCCCTCTCAAATTGTCTGTCTCTTTCACGAGTGCCAAAAACTTAGGAGGAGGGGGAGGGGAGGGGGAAGAAGAAAACATCCCTCTCTCTTTTCGTCGTTAAAGTTCCGTCCAACTCTTGTTCTTCTCCTCCTCTGCCTCATTTGTCCAATATGTTTCCACTATTGTTTTCACTTGATGGCCGTGGCGGTGGCGGTGGTGGACGAGGGAGATAAGGCGAAGGGAGAAGGCACTGATGACAGTATAGAAGCAATAATGGCCTTTATCTCAGCCCATGCCTTTGGTCTCGAAGAGACATTGTGAAGCAATGTGTACCATAAAATGGGGGGGGGGGAGGGGGAGGTTATTAGCAAAGGAAGTCGCAGGGAGAGACCGTGCCATCTCTTTGGGGACTCCTCGCTCCCTTTTGTTGCAAAAGGGAAATAATAAAGCAATTCAGAATGTGTGTGATTGAACATTTGATGATTTTTTGAGAGAGAAAAGAGAGAGAGAGACAGAGACGATAATGGCTTGGTGGTCACTAATGTGAGGAATTGGTTTTGGATCTTCTTCTACAAAGCGATAAGTATCCTCCTTCCACACACGCTCCTCTTTTCACCCTCCCACCCAAAGGAAAAGCTCTCTCTCTCTCCAAGGATTTAACGAGAATGATAAGAATCAATTTTCCCTAATTCTCTCACCCCTCCGTCTTTTAAGTCTTTTTGTCACTCTTTTCAATTTTCTGAACAAGAACAGGGAATGAACTTGACCATGTTTCCCCCTCCCCCTCCTCCTCCTCCCTTTCTGGTGCCATACGAGACCACAAAGTCTCATTGGTCTATCATACTAAAAGCTTATTGAATGCCTTTGGAAATCAGAAATACCTTTTTCTTTGGGACATGTGAAAATGTTTATTATTCTAGTTGGAATTTGTTGAGGGGATTTTCTCCAGCCTTCCTCCGAGCAACCTGGTGCAGGGGTGATTAAGATTTTATGAACGATATTGGGCAAGAGGAACAACGTGGTGTAGGGGAAAGTTTAGAAACGGAGAGAGAAAAGAAACACGACGTCAAGAGAGGGTGAGTGTATAGAGAGAGAAAGGGGAAGAGAGGCTGAGAAAGAAAGTGGAGAAGACAAATTAGAGAGAAAATAAGAGAGAGAAACGAAGGCGGAAATAAAAATGGATGGGAAGAAAGAGATGGAAACGAAGATAGAGAGAGATAAAAAAGAGAAGAAGTGGGATAGGAGAGAAATAAAGAGAGAAAAGAGACAAATAAAATACCCAAAGAAGTGAGAAAGAGAAAGAAAAGAGACAAATGAAAAACCCAAAGAAGTGAGAAAGAGAGGAGGCAATTTTTTTTAAAGAGTCAAATGGAAAAACGGAGGAAATCAGAGAAATACATAAATAGGAAAGCAGAGATACAGAGAAGAAACAGTGTAAATTGTATGCGAGTCAAGGAATGAAAAACAAGGAGAGAAATAGAGAAACGCCCAAACTGAAAAGCAGAGCGTTGAAGTGGTGTCTAGGACAGAGTGAAATAAAAAAAAACTAATATTGGTATTTTTAAGACAGATCTTCAAAAAATAAAAAAAGGAAGAAGAAGAAGAAAGATTTGAAAAGTTTTGAGGTTTCCTTTGAAATAATAAATGCGTGGAGTATTAACATTGTCATAAATGTAGTGGAGGATGTTTGTGACAGGCGATTCCTTATCCCAAGTCCCGTCCTCATTTCTTTCTTTAAGTAAGAGCCTCACTGAATTTATGTATTGGGGAACAAGTGAGTTTTAGAGGCTTCCTCTTCAAAACCACTTTCTTCCTCTGCACGTCCAGAAGCCTCTTTAACCCGCTCCGTACACTTATGTATATGTTACAGTATATGCATATGCACTCACGCACACACATGCATTCCATATGTACGGAGAAATACACACATTTGAGGGACAATGCATCCTTCTGCCTGTATGCTTGAGTGCAGCTCATTAAGGATTCCAAAATTGAATCTCTATACCCGCTTCCCTCTCTCTCTGTCTCACTCTTCCTCTCTCTCTCTCTCTCTCTCACTCTCTCTCTCTTTCTCTCTCAATCTTTCTCTCTCTCTTTCTCTCTCTTTTTCTCTCTCTCTCTCCTTCTCTCTCTCACTCTGTCTCTGTCTTTCTCTCCCTCGCTCTCCCCTCCTAATGTCGGGTTTGTTACTCTTCCACTCCCCGCATACTGATTCCTCATCAGCAGATTAAGTTGACTTCATTAAGCCCACACTCAAGGATTTTACACGGGGTGGAATAAAATCAGGAGACTTAATTCCTCAAAAGAAAATGCATATTGGACTAATTGAGTGTAAAATTCCCGGAGGGTGCAGTGATTTCTCCTTCCCTCACAGACACGACAACACACAGTCCACCACTTACTTTTATTTCCAAAAAGGTATATCCCCTTCCTTTTTTTTAGGTAATCTCCTTTTTTTCCTGACTTTTGCATAAGGAGTAAAATTGTTTTTTTTCTCCCCGAAAATTCCTCCCTCTTCCCCAATCCTTACCACTGTTATGGATGGCTTCCTGCTCCTTAATTCTGATTGTCATGGCATGGCTTCCAATTCACCGGGAACGTTACATGCTGGGAGGGGAGAATGTAATTGGGAATCGTCCTCCCAGTCCCAGTAAATTCTAATAGGTGTCTAAAAGGGGTATAAAACCTGGCAAATTAAGATATTCCCTTTCCAACTTAAAGGAAATGGGATGAAATGTGCTTGAAGAGTGAGGGAGAGAGAGAGTCTGAAAGAGGAACAGTGCATAACAATGAGAGAGATTGGTAGTAATAAGGGAGATACAAAGAGAGCAACAGGAATTGAACGATAATGACAACGTTCAAAAACCCTAAAACTTAGTGAAAGACAAATTAAGACGGGAGAAAAGAAAAAAAGGAAGGGAACGGAAGGATTCAAAGTGCACCAAGAAAGCGGAAGAGACAAGGAGACAACAAAGTGAAAGAGAAAAGGAGACAACAAAGTGAAAGAGAAAAGAGACCAGGAAATTAAAGGGAAAACAGACTGAATCAGAAAAATAGAAAAAACTTGAGGGGAAAAAGTAAAAAGAGAAAAATATTAGTCAGAAGATGAAGTAAACAGTA
Source organism: Disparrhopalites patrizii (assembly GCA_034698585.1). Lineage (NCBI taxonomy): Eukaryota > Metazoa > Arthropoda > Collembola > Symphypleona > Sminthuridae > Disparrhopalites > Disparrhopalites patrizii. The sequence continues at coordinate 11,982 of JAQGBT010005723.1, forward strand.
TCAAAAATAGAAAACACAGACGTATTTAACGAAAGTAAAGATATAAGAAGAAGCAGAGAGAGAGAGAAAAAAATAAGAAAAAACACAGACTGAACAAAAGACGGAGAAAAATCGGCAACAAGAGAAAGAAAGAGGCAGATAGAAATATTAGAAATCAAGAGAAAATGAGGAAGACAATGCAAAAGAGAAAGAGTCACAAAAAAATTTAAGAGGCAGTAAGAGAGACTAAGAGAGAGCTACAAGAAAAATTAAAGAAGCAATACGAGAGGCACACAAAGAGCTACAAGAAAAATTAAAGAGGCAATAAGAGAGACAGAAAGAGCTACAAAAAACTAAAGAGGCAATAAGAGAGACAGAAAGAGCTACAAAAAACTAAAGAGATAGTATAAGAGACAGTGAAAGAAGCCAAAAGAAAGACGGAATTATAGCCTCAGTTATAAAGGGAGAGCGAGAGGACCGAAATTCAGAGAGTGAGACAGACTCAGAAATGTCTAAAGAGGGAAAATGAAGCAGAAATGTAAAAGGATGGAGAGACAAGGAGAGTAAGAGAGAAATGTACAAGAAGAGAAAGAGAGAGAGAGAGAGAAAGAAAGCGAAGGAGCAATGGAAAGGGGGATGCTAGTGGCATGTGTATACAATACAGAATTTAAAATTCCCCATTTCCAGTGGCTGTAAAAGAACGTTCTCGTATTTACCTTCGAATGTCGGCAGTGCTTTTGTGTTTGAGGGGAAAAAAAGCTGTCAAAGCCCCACTTGTTCATGTTTTCACTTAAGGGATGAAGAAAATACAGAAGAAAAAAAAAACAACAACAAAAAAAATACAGAAAAACAGAATGCTTTTTCTGGACTCCCAGCATTTTTTGTGCTATCATAGAAAAGCAATTGCTTCAGGGACCAGTGGCAGTAGACATTAGCTTCAAATACACACGCATACACTCACTTAAAAATAGATGTATGTGCATCCACACCAGGGCGGAGGAGGAGTGTGAATGGGAGAAGACGTCGGCTGAGAGTGAAAATAAAGAAGACAAACCACCCGGAAAGAACCTTCTATACATTTCTCTCTATCTCTGTCTTTTTTTCTCTCTCTCTTTTTGACTCGGAAAAAGAAAATTTGTGTAGTAAATGAGTGCAAATCTCCAAACGGGGACTCTCAAAAAAGAGGAAGGAAAAGAAAGAGCTTCAGTATGAAATTGAATGGAAGGACACTCCTTCATTGTGTTTTTCCCCCTTTTTCTATGGAGTGCCTCCTGAAACTTTCATGAGAAGGCTTGTCACAATTCACCGATCTAATGAATATTCTATGTGTTTCTGTGTCGACTCACACAAGTGTGTATCTACAATTCCTGACGTAATTTACTCACCCTTCTATACTTAAGGTCCTCCACTGTCTACGGTCCGGGTGTACACCACGGGGTAAAAGGAGAAGACGAGTGTAACAAAGCTAATCTAAGCTGTTGATGAAGTTCAACGTTTTTTTTTTTCATGTGTTATTTTTTGTTTCTTTTCTGTTCAAGCACTTACTTTGTTCTTTCTACACAAAAAAAAGGATATAAAAAAATAAAATTATACTTACAAGTACGGAAAATGGAGGATCGTTTTCTCCAAAAAATGGAGAGACATCTCCTTCCTGTCTTTCTACTTATTATTCTTAGCTTTTTATTGCTTATCTTTATTATGTTATTCGCCTTCGCCTTCCCTTATTTTGTCTTTCACTTTCTCTCTCTTCTCCACTCATTCTCTATTTCTTTCTCTTTCTCTCTTCCTTCTCTCTTTCTCTCTCTCTCTTC
>JAQGBT010005724.1:0-13771 GCA_034698585.1 Disparrhopalites patrizii
TTGCTCTCTCTCTGTCTCTGTTTTGCTCTCTCTCTCTGTCTCTGTTTTGCTCTCTCTCTCTGTCTCTGTTTTGCTCTCTCTCTCTCTCTGTCTCTGTTTTGATCTCTCTCTCTGTCTCTGTTTCTCTCTCTCTTTCTCTGTTGCGCTTTCTCTCTGTCTCTGTTTTGCTCTCTCTCTTTCTCTGTTGCGCTCTCTCCCTGTCTCTGTTTCTCTCTTTCTTTCTCTGTTTTGCTCTCTTTCTCTGTTTTGCTCTCTTTCTCTGTTTTGCTCTCACTCTTTCTCTGTTTCACACTCTATTTCTCTCTGCTTTGTTCTCTCGCTCTTTCTCTGTTTCGCTCTCTATCTCTCTCTGCTTTGTTCTCTCTCTCAATTTTGTTATTTCGCTCGATCTGTATTTTGTTATCTCTCTCTTCTCTCCTTGTTTTTCTGGCTGTCTCTTATATCTCTCTGTTTTTCTATCTCGCTCTCTTCTCTTCCTGAATTGCTCTCTTTACTCTCTCACTGTGTGTTTTGTTATCTCTCTATTTTCTTTATCTGCTGCCTCCTTGTGTTGCGCTCTGTCTCGCTCTCTCTACATACTATCTCCCTGTGATGTGCTCTCTCCACTCTCTCCCTGTACTGCGCTGTCTGTCAGTTTCTATTTCTCTCCTTTACTTTCTCTGTCTGTTTCACTTTCTTCGCTTTACGGTATTTGTTCCGACTTTTCTGCCGCACTTTCTCTCTCTCACTGTCTCCCAGTTTTGCTCTTTTGCTCACTCGCTCTCGTTATCTGTATCTTTACTTTCTTTTTGCATCCGTACTTTCTATTTGCCTATTTTTCTTTCTCTCTGCCCAACTTCCTCTGTCTGTGTTTTATTTTCCCTCTCAATGTTTTTCTATCATTATCGCTCTCCTTGTTTGCTCGCACGTGTATTCAGAATTTCTTTGGCTCTTTTGTTGTTGTTTTTGTACTTTCCCTGCACTCTCTCTCTCCTTTCTTGTTGTCTTTATCTTTATGGCCTCCCCTCTCCCTCCCTCTCTCTCTCTCTCGCTGACGACATTCTTCTCTAACTCTCTTCTTTCATTCTATTCCTGCTCCAATAGTATCTCTCAAATCCCGGGCTCACTCCTTTGGAACGTGGGAGGCTCGTATTCCCAGTGGGATCTCGCAATTTACGGGTATTATTCCGCTGTCCTCGCTTCATTCCTCCATTATAATCATTATTCCTACTGTTGCGCTTATGCTCGTACTTTCGTCATGAGCGTGAGGACGAGCGTCTGGAGAGGAAGTAATCGAATTAAATTCAAAGACCCCGAGCCTTAAGTTTATTTGTGCATGTGTGTGATTTCCGCAAATGTCACCTGCACTTACTCTTTAGATTTATGAAGTGCTCTTGGAATACACATGTACTTTCTCCCTTTCATTTTCCCCCCTCCCACTTTCTCCATGTCTTTTTCCAGGAACCTTTTCTCTGCTCCTCCCGCTGACTCTTTTGATCTACTGATCCCGTTGCTTCTTTATCTTGACTTTTCTTGGCTTCTCCTTTGTCCTTTTCATCTTCTTTTTACTCAACATCTAATATTTTATGTTCCTTCAAGTCATTCGGTTATTTTCATCCTTTTTTTTTTTTTTTTTACTTTCATTCGAATTTGTCTTTCAGTACTTTTTACGTAGATGTTTGGTTTTCCTTTCCCCGTTAGTTTATATAAGTATGTATGACTTCAGCTTTCTCTTGTCAATGTCGGCATGTTTTTCTCCCGGTTTCTATGTTTTCTATCTCGCTCTCTCTGTATAGATAGAATTTCTCCTGATCTGTTTCCTTTCTCTTTAATTCACCGGCGCAATTGACGTAGCCCACGTACTTATGTACGTTCTCTTTCCAGCTCTTATTGCCTCCATTTTATTCCGTGGGATTTATCAGAACACGAAATACATGGGAAGTAAATTTCACCCGTCGAGGTGAAAGTACAAGGGAGGAAAAAAACCCAGATGAGCTCGACAAAAATAGCCCCAGCAATATCGGTGGGATCTGAAAGGCTCAAGTGGAGATAAAGTGGTCGTCTGGAATGGGTACATGATGACCTACTGAGTGTATGGATGGTATAACAATAATACATAATGGCACGGGGAAAGTGATACCACATACCAGTCACATGTGGATAAAACTAGAGAATATCTGATGAAGAGGCGGAGAGAGAAAGAAAAAAAAGCGGGAATAGAGAGAGAAAGAGAGAGAGAAAGCGAAATAGAGGGAAGAGAGAGAGAGAGAGAAAGGGAAAGAATGAAATCATGTTTATGTCATGTGAATTCATTGGGAAAGCGAAATTTAATGGAAACATACGTGGGATGGGAAATGTTTCAGTCAAAAGAAGATGATACAGTGAACAATAATGGAGTCGGTAAAAATTAGGGACAGCCGTTATATCACAGGAAAAAAGATATACTCGGTTTGGTTTGAGCACGCCAGATCGTTTACAGCATTAAACAGGTGTGTCACGTTTTTTAGGTGATTACTAAAGCTGGAGGAAGGGGTAAGCAATATATGGAATGAATGGAATAACAAAAGCGGAAAAATAACGAGGACAAAAAATTAAGAAAAAGAGACAAGGAATGACAATTTGAGAAAGAGGCACATTGTGGAAGGTAACTGTAGAAAGAGACAGACGAAGGTGATCAAAGAGATAGAGTCACATTAAAGGGAATTCGAGAAAGAGACGCAGCCAAAGGGAATCAGAGAGAATTGCAAATAGGAAGAGAATTACAAGAAAGAGAACTGAAGAGAATTAGACGCAGAGTGAAAGTGAATTTGGATGAGAGAAAATTAGAGCGAAAGTGAATTGGAGTGAGGGACAATGCGAGAGGAAATTAAAAGTATACAGCAAATGAAACTTTGGAGGCAGAGAAAATTATAGGAAGCGAGAAATAGAGAGTCAAAGAGAGACAGAGGGAAAGGCAGTAAAATAGAGTAGGGAAAGCGCGATTAAAAGAGAAAAATAGAAATGATGATTAGAGAAAGTGGTGAAAGAGAAAATGGTCAAAGCGAGAACCAAGGAAAGAAATTAAGAAGCAAATGATAGAAACAGAGAGCTAGAGAAACATCAGTAGGTGTGTGGAACAGAGAAATGAAGAGTGAAAGGCGAAAATAGAGGACCGAAATGCAGAAACAAAGGAGATAAAAGTAAAAATAAAGTACTAACCAGCGGAAACAGAGGAGCGAAAGCGACAAGATTAACAGAGAGGAATCAAGAGACAAAAAAGGGAAGTCGGCAAAAGTGTCATGGCTAAGAAAGGTAAGCTAAAAAAGGAGAAACAAACGGAGCGAAATAAATAAATAGAGAGAGATGGTGATGATGGAAGATAAATATGGAGAGGCCAGGAGAAAGAAAGAAAGAAAGAAGGGCGGAAGTAACACTTCCCTGCCAAGCCAAGCATGATTTGTGAACATGATCACGGAAGGTGTCGAGCTACTATACAAACAATGGTTATGAAATTTTTCTTCCCTCTCAGTGCACACATATGAGAGAAATCCTTTCCATGTAGTACTTACATACATATACATGTGCTGACGTGGTAGTCGTTGGCAAATGTGAAAGAGCCCCCTGTGAGAGTCAAAATGTGTATCTCTAATGTGAAAGTTTTGCTTTTCCAGGAAACAAGATATACATCCATGAGGTGTGCCAACAGCTTTCAAATTCTATACTTTGATGTATAAAGAGAAAGCAAGAGAGAGAGAGAGAGGGAGAGAGAGTGCTTTCTCTTTTTTCACCAACCAAGTCTTTGTCCGCAACTTTTTTTCTCTCTCTCTCTCACTTTTTCTTCACACTCTCCCACTCTTTCTCTTCACAATTTTACCACCTACACGGGAACAACGGGAGCAAACAAAAGTCCTTGTATTAGAAGGGGATTCTTCTTTTTTTTATCCCCTTTCCTTCCCTTCCAAAAAGACTGGGGAAACGGTATGAATTTTTAAAGAACCAATCTTCTCAATTGACTTATCTTTCCGAGAAGACGGGGAAACATGAGGGAAAGGGTGTTAGTAAACTAATGGAAATGGCCCTGCGTATGAGCGTATGTACATTCTGTTCCTTTTCCCCTGTATCCCAAAGCACAGACGGGCTCTCTTTAATCCTACTGTGAGATTTGTGTGTATAAAAATTTATACTATTTTTGCACATTCTCTCTACGCTCACGCTTCTCTCTCTCTTTCTTGCTTTCTCTAGTCAGGCACGCGTTTTTTTTGTGGGAACGACTCGTGCTTTTTGAAGAAAGGCAGGGGAGGAGAATGAAAGACGGAGAAGGAGAAAGTTGGAGGAAGTTCCGCAAACTTGTTCCGCTACAAATTGAGATAACAATTTAGGATTTTTCACTGTTTTAAAAATAGATTGAGAAATCGATAGTAAACACCCGTCCGGAGCTTTTTGGGGGTGAAGAAAATCATTAATTACTGTATTTCTCGGAGGGATACAAAGAAACTCGGAGTCAAGGGTAGCTCCAAAGCGGCCGGCATATTTTTCGTATTATCCTTTCTTCCATATGTACTACATAATATGCAGAAATATGGGGAAAGATTTACAACTATATCTACTCTTTCCCTAGCACGCTATCGCTTTTCTTATAAAAAACTAATGTCGTAATCAATCAGACTGAAGTACGTTGGTAAAAGCCAGAAGCGAGAGAGAGAGAGCAGAGTTCTTTCTCCCATAGAAAAGCTCATGTGTCATACGATTCATTATTTTATGGACAATTTACGTAAAAGCCATTAGTTTTCCTGCTCTTTCCTAAGTATACGTAATGTGCCGTAGGTACGCCTTCTTCATCCGGTGGCTTTTTTTACCTTTACCCAAGCCAAAGGCCAATTTTTCCTTCCGTGGGCGATTAAGAGGGAGCATTACATAACAAGGGAGGTCGACAATTTCGATTTTTTAGATACCGTGCCTGGAATTATTATTATGTGCATTACGTCCTACTAATGCATACCATGACACTTGTGCGCAACTTGTTGCCATTTTGCAATGCATTCGTTATGTATGTATTCCTCCGGCTTTTAAGGAGTGAAATGCGGTGAAGTTGCAAAATATTTCATGGGAATAAAAAAAAAGTATGCCCGAACATGGACTAATGCACTTGTCAGAGGAAGTGACAGTAACACAAAGAGAGAGAGAGAGAAAACGGAAGAAAAAAGGAGATATAGAGGAAACAGAAAGAGAAAGACAAAGCAAATAGAAGAAAGAAAGAAAGAAAACGGAAAAAGAGAGACAGAAAACAAAAGAAAGAGAGACTGAACACAAAAGAGAGAGATAGGAAACGGAAGGAAGAGAAATACAATGCAAATAGAAGAAAGCGAGAACAAAAACGGAAAAAGAGAGGTAGGAAACAGAAGAAAGAGAAAGACAATGCAAATAGAAGAAAGAAAGTAAACGGAAGAAAGAGAAATAAAACGGAAGAAAGAGAAAGAAAACGGAAGAAAGAGAAAGAAAACGGAAAAAAGAGAGACAGATAACAAAAGAAAGAGAGACAGAACACAAAAGAGAGAACTGGATACGGAAGAAAGAGGAAGACAATGCAAATAGAATAAAGAGAGAAAGAAAACGGAAAAAGAGAGACAAGACACAAAAGAGAGAGATAGGAAACGGAAGGAAGAGAAATACAATGCAAATAGAAGAAAGAGAGAGAAAATGGAAAAAAAGAGAGAGAAAACAAAAGAAATAGAGACAGAACACAAAAGAAAGATAGAGAGAGAGAGGAAACGGAAGAAAGAGAGAAAAAGAAAACGAAAAAAAGAGAAAGAATACAAAAGAAGGAGAGGGAGAAAGAAAACAGAAGAAAGAGAGAAAGCGGAAGAAGGGCAGAAAACGAAATAAAAAATGGAGAAAGAGAATGAAAGAGAAAAATTTTGATACGACGAATGAAGGATGAGAGAGAAATATCGATACAAAGAACGTGAGAAAGAGGATGAGCAAGGAAGAGCAAAAGGAGAACAGACAGTGAGAACGACAGTGGCAGAGACCGGGAGAAAGGTAAGGTAAGAGAGAGAGAGAGAGAAAGGATGAGAGAGAGAGAGAGCACGCAAAAGAGAAAGAAAAATAAAACTTTGGCGCAAAAGTAGAACACAGGACGTGGATCTTCGTCGTTGCAAACTAGCAAATTGATGCTTCTACGTGGGTTGAAAATTCCACTAAAAAGAAAAGTTTTTGAACGCCAACATGGTAAAAAGAAGTTGAGACAGTGAGAAAATTCTCTCTCTCGCTCTCACCCGTATACATAATTTGTCCTACACGAAAAGTGGATTCAAAACATTTAGACTAGGAAAAAAAACATTAAGTTCCCACGAGTGGAAGAAGAGTAGAAAGTAATTACTTTAAAAGACGTGACATGAAATTCGCAAATTTTGTGCTAATGTCATCCGGAAGCCCTTCTGCGCTCACCTGAAGTCAAGAGCGGGCGAGGGAATGGTGAATATCTAAGAGAATACATATATAATGCAAAGTAGAAATATGCCAAAAAAAAAAATTCCCGGAGCCCGACCGGAGAAAGTCCGTGGGTGTGAGTCGGTGTCATGTACGCATTTCCTTTTTTTTATTATTATTTCCCATCTTTTCCCCAACATTTCTCTCCTTTTTTCCTTCTTTTTTTTTTGTTCATAAAATAAATTGCCATAACGAATGCGTTCAGGAAAAGTACGGAGTTAAATTAAACATAGTAATAATAACAACGACATAACTTAACATGTTTGTACCTTCTACCGTAATCGAGTTATAGAACACCAAAAAATAATTGCCACACATTACGTACCATCACAAAATAGCAAATAAATTACTTGATTCTCTTCAATTATGCATTATATATTTTTGATTGTTGTGTGTGTACAGGAGCATGTACATACATGTGTACTAAACCGATGTGTAAACATTGTATGTACAAAAAGGCAGTTGTTTGCTACACGGCAATAGTAAATTTGTTGCTCTCTCTCTCTCCTGCTTTCTCTATTTAAATATACAAACATAACATACAAACAAACACAGTCACACTACAAAGGGCGGACTCAATACACAAACGGGAGCAGTCCTTTAGCACAGACATTTTACCACAGTCGTACAAATAACAATTTAGGTAAAGCTTTAATGTGTGTGTAATGCTTTTTTTTTACGTCCAAATACAAAGCATTTTCAGGAACAAATGCAACGTGAGTAAACAATTTTCTTTTCTTTCTTTTTCTTGGTAAGCAAATGGCTTCTTTATCATCTTTTGGTTCCTTTTTCTCACCCCTTTTACCCCCGGAATCTGATTAAGCTTTTATATACCATCGTACAGTACATATATCTCCTTGTAAATATGTATCTAATAGGAAAAGGTGGGAAGGTAAAAATTTCCGGGTTTAACCTACCATGTAAATAATGCACTTCCTTATTGCCTTTTGGTAACAAAGACTACTTTTTTTTACCCATATTGACCAAAATTTTTCCTCCTGGTACTAAATTTCATATATAGAAAAAAAATCTGGTCACAAAAATTTACCAGTAATTACTTATTGCTTTTATAAGGACACTGTGTGTTGTCGATAGGTTTCACGGATGAATCCTTCCCTGCATTTTTTGGGGGTAACTTACTACACTCGCAGTGGCCGGATGATACATACTACTGTATTAAATGTAATATTGTATTATAGGATATGCGGTTTCCCTCCTTTCCCTAAGACATATTTGGTATTACAAAAATTAAAATGTATATGTCGTATGTTTCTGTTCTTATAATATAGAGAACTAAAAAATATTTGAATATTTTTAAATACAATACTTATTGAAAAGGTATCACCTACATAGTAATTATTACTGTTTTATAAGGCCAAGCTGAAGCTGCAAATTTTGAATCGTCTTTTCCGAAGCTGAGCTCTGTGTCAATAATTGCTCCTCCAATTTCTTTACTTTATTCTCAAGATCATTTTCTTTGGCTTTGAAATTATCCTGTATAACCTTCACGTTACTCTCCCATATACTTGTCAGACTAGAGTTTAATTGTTGAAGTTCCTTCACGTGCTCTTGAAGACCACAGGACTCCTCTTCTTTGGACTTGAGCCGTGATTCCAACATCCCGGGCTCCATTGTTTTTTCTAATACAACTTTATTCAGCTCATCCGCCTGAAAACGAAGGTTTGACAAGTCAAAACAAAAAAAGTCGTTTGTAACCAAAGCCATAAGGCTACAGTGACCTTTTGAGCAAAACAAAGTGGTTTCCCGGACAAAAGAAATGGTCTCGGCCACAAAAAACGATTTTGTAGACAAAACAAATGATCTTTGTGCAAAAAACGGTCTTTGTGCAAAAAAAGGATCTCTGGGCAAAAAAAGGATCTTTGTGCAAAAAAAGGATCTTAAGAACAAAAAATTGTTTCCCCAACACACAAAAAAGGGCTTTTCCAATTAAGCTAACAATCCTAAAAGAAAGACTGAAAAAACTGGGAATCTTTTGGGATGGGGACTGGAGACAAAGTATTTTGGTGGTACTTACCAATTTAATCTTTTCTTCTTGTAGGTCACCACATTTTTTCATGGTCTGGACCAATTTGGTACTCAACTCTTCCACTTTGCCCCCGAAATTAGTAGCTTCCCGTAATTTATGAGCGTGGGCACGTTCCACGGAGGCTATCGCGTGTTGCGAGTCTAATGGAAAGAGACAGAGAAAGAGAGAAAGAGCGGTACAGAAAAGAGGATAGAGCGAGGGTGATAAAAAATGCATGCAACCAGCCATGTCAATTAATGTCGTTCACATCCAATAATTAACGGGAGACTGGACCTTATACGCCGTTCATGGTAGAGGTATACACAGGAAAATACTTTCATACACGAACACAAAGTAATAAATCTATTCACATCAACATGTAGATAAACCTAAAATAAACTACCTAAAAAAAATGAATGTCTATACAGCTATTAAAACCAAACACAATGTGAGTTGATGGCACGATTGAAATCGGAGCACCGACATAGGTGCAAAAGTCGCATCAAATATTCAGTGGACCATCATAAAATGGAAAGAGGGATTACACACAACAAAAAAATTGGGGCGAGTAGAAATTGCGTTTTATACAAAAACAAAAGCAGACTTACGAACAATTTCCGCTGCCAAAGACTCTTCCAACGTTCTAATTTGTTTCTGGTAGCCCTCCACTTCCGACTCTAATTTTTTAATTGTGGTGAGTAAATTCTCATGATTAGTTTCAGGTTGCGGTGTGGTGGTGGAGGCTTTCTCTTGCTTAGATTCGTGTATTGCTTCCTTTAAAGATAGGATCTCTTTCTCTCGTTCCTGGACCACCTCCGCTTGCTTTTGGATGAGATTTTTCAATGCTATCAGCTCCTCCGATGATGGTCCTCCTCCTCCTCCGCCGCCGCCTCCTCCTCCTCCTCCTCCAGCCCCTTCCGAGTTGCATAGCTTGGCTTGCAAATCTGCTTGATTGATTTTCTCTTCTTCGTATGTAAAGAGGAGATCTTCGTGTTCCTTCCGTGCTTCCTCCAATAAAAGTTTTAAGCTCCGGTTCTCTTCCTCCAGTTTACCTAACTTATCTCCCATGCTGGCAATCTGTCGACTGGAATCTTCTTGTTTCTTTTTTTTTTTTATATTTTATTTTGCAAAGCAATCATGGATACATGTATACGTGGATAGAGCAGCATTTCAAGGAGAGCGGCGTGGGTAGTATGCGGAAATAATTTTTTTTTAAATACAGAAAATACATCAGCATTTACATGGAAAGTATTTGGTATTCACTATATGTTAATTCCACTTTCACCCAAAGGAGAAAGTAGAGAAATTTTGATTTTACCTGGGCCATCATTTGTTGAAATTCCAATAGTTCCTGTATCCGATCTTCGTAGTTACGATTTGCTTGAGCAACCTCCGCCATGTCTAAGTCCCGCTCTTTTAACAGCTGTTCTAAATGCTTCTCCTTCTCTTGGAGAACGGACTGTTTAGGAAAAGTGGGGAGAATATTCATTTTTTAGGGATGCATATTTTTTATCAAATATATTTATATGCATCCGGTAATTATTCACCTCTTCAATGGTACAGGTTTTTTCGAGGTCAAAATGCAAGGCCTCGGACGTGGGTACAATTTCTTTCTCTTTTTTTTCGGCAGCCAGGAATAAATGCACAATTGAAACTTGTTTACAGCCATGTTGTTTTAAAAACTTGTGTTTGTTGAAGATATTATATAATTTATATAATAATAATAATCAAAATATGACTCCCATACGAATGTGACGTGCGAATGAAAACGATCAAGTGCTATGACAAATGAAAGATATTTAAAGATTCATTTTTTTTATTTATTTTTAGATTTTTTTTATCCATGTTCTAGAACCGATTTTGTCCAAGTGCATTTCTTCCTCCCATCCAAACCAGACGGAATGTGATTCTTGAGCTAAAAATGCCAAAAACAGTTGCTCGTCCTTGGTTTCGTGCGTCACGGATAGGTGAGTTTTTGTTAGGAAGAAATGCATTGGGTTGAGATTCTAAAGAATTGATCGTAGATCCCTCTCAAAATTTTTTAAATAAGATTCCATGCCGAGATCTAAATTGCTTTCCAGTGATTTGGTGCAAAGGAATCAAGTGTCTATACAAAAATAGAATGCTTCTACTACAAACAATTTTTCCTGGAAAAAAAAAAATCTTCTACAATGCTGGAAAAGATTCCATCAACGTTTCAAGGCCGTTCCTTCTCCAAGCCTTTCCCGCGCCATCTACTCGATGGCGTCGCCAAATGGAGAAGGTGAGGCTTACATGCAGATATAAACGTATAATTCATGGGATTTTCCTCCATCTAAAAAAAAAACTAAAAGAGAAAAATGGGGGATTGCAGGACAAATTGGACTAATTACCGTGGAAAGAACAGGTAGAGGGAAATGCTATCAGAATCAAGTGACAGGTTTTTAATGGAATTATATACATACATGCGTATTATCCCATCAAACGTCACTCCTTTGCAATTTTCATGCGTGCAAAAGAAACAATTATAATGCAAAGCACTGCAAGAAGAAGAAAAAAAAATGCAATCAAAAATCTGACAGAGAAATTCTGCTATACTCTTCTGCCTTCTCCCTTCTATGATTAGACCTTTCGGATAACCTTTGTAGGACGTTATTATTAATATTGTTTATTTTTACTCCAAAATCATTATTATTAATGAATCCTTCCGTTACATTATTGAGGTTAATACAGGACAAAAAATAATACTTGTAAGACCGTGAAATTTCTTCTAAAGATATTGAGAATGAGGAATGTGTAATGAGACCAGCATTGCTGTCTAAGTAGATTTTTTTATATAATAATACTCCACCTGTAGTAAACACGTAGTCGTACATACATTTTTCCCTTCGTCGCAGATCCTTTTTTTTTTGTCATAAAATAATTATTATACAGAAAATACTATTTTTTGGAGATGTCTTTACCCATTTTTAAATCTATGGAATGATTATCTCCTTTTTGGTGGTTAATTTCTGTATGTCTGTAATATACGAAATGGTAAACATACAGATAGTACAGGGTCCTTCATGTGGTTAGTTTTTCCAATTTTGGAACTATATATATATAGGACATGGTGAAATTTTTTAATAACTCTCTTAAAACAAAAATTGATTACTAATAAAAAAAAACTGTGGACATTTCCTATCCCACATTCTCAAAAAAAAAAAAAATATTCCATACGACTGAAGATGTTCTAAGGGGCCTGCGGGTGTTCACTCAGTAGGTGTCTCCAATTCAAAAGGTATCACTGTCGTACGACGATTCCTACATAAAACATATTTTTTATTTCTTTTGTTGAAATTATCCCAAAATCCCTCTTTGAAGCCAAAAACCGATAAAAAAAAACATAATTTTTCTCTTTTGAAATGAAATGGCACAGCTATAGAAATTTGCGTGGTTAATTTTTATAGAGGCAGCAACTCACACAGTAAAACAAATTTTAAAAAAAAAGTTGGACCATAAACAAATTACGATTTCATTCCAACACGACAATTGCTATACTTTTGACAATTTGGACAAATACCCAAGACAAAGACGAGACTTGACAACAACAAAAAAAAAAGTCGTGAGCACGATTCCAAGAATCTTGTGATATTTTCAAGCAAAGCTATGTCAAACGTTTTCTTGGATGTGTGACATTGTTGCAAGGACAAAACGGACAAAAGGAACAAAAACAAAGTTATTTCATTAAAATACGATGAGTTATGGTAATTAATATTATTCTACTCAATTCTCAAAGTGCAATGTATGAGGTTAATCTCGTATTAAAAGTCCGTGCAGACTGCCTTGTCAGATGAAGGAACTGCACAATTAGTATATTTTAGCCCTTTAACGTCGTTGTTATTGTGAGAGAGCCATTGATTATGATGCGTCTTGCATTTAAACGTTATATAAGTTTAAAAAAATTTGGTGCTTGTCCCAGGCGTATTTGTTAAGGCTGTTGTTGAAGAAATGAAAAGGAACCTTTGTCCAATAGCACTCGCATTTTTTGTTTTGTTTTATAATAGAAAACAAAAACAAAGCATTCATTCGTTTTTCTTTGACTTTTGAAGAAGCACTTTGCCCCACCGTATATGAACTGTTTTATTATTGACATTGCACAATATGTATTTATATATTGGGGTTTGACTGTTCCACTATGGCCGCGTTAGAATATGTTTTGTAATCAACGTTAATCATGGAATTTTGTACCTTGTACCATTGAAGTGTGTGAAGATTACACGGTTTAATTTGTACATATGTTGTCAAGGTATTATTTTGTGACTAATTAACCTGTAAAGCACATGTTGGCAGGCATTGTGTACCGGTTCGTAGGGGAACCACTGGTTTCTGTGTAATCATCAAAAGGGTGAATGGTATAGTGACCCAAGGTTAAACATGTACATACATAGTTATTATTAAGATTATATTGCTAATTTCTAAAAAAAAAAAAAAATCGGACTTTTAAATTGATTCATTCTAAATGAGAAACTACTGCATTTTAGCACATTTACATTTCTTTCATCCCTTTCACCGTCCCCCGTGTAAGGCATTTAAATTGAGCATTAAAGCTTAGTAATATGTACCGTAACCACCATAATTATAAAAGTATACAAGGAAATACATTAGAACGGCAGTTTGCCCTCCACCAATTAAGCTGAAAAGCCTAAGAAAAAAAAGCGGAAAATGTCCAAAAATGTGGTGAACATACTCGGAAGGCGCGAGGAGCGGAGGAAGAAGCAGCACTGGACAAATTGGACAACATGGATTCTCTGGACCCATGCTTCCTCAATGGTGTGGTCAGTCGATTGGCTGGAGAACTAGACACTTTGAAAATTGGGGCGAAGAGTCCGTACTTGTCTGGGCAAGAGAAATATCTGTACATTTAGAAAAAAACAATGGTGAAATTATTACGTTTGTGATACCAAAATCCGAATTTGGTAAAGTGTGTGCTTTCTCTTTTAAAAAAATTTAAAAAAAAATACATTAAAAATAGATTTAAAATGTATTAAAATAGATTTAAAATGTATTAAAATAGATTTAAAATGTATTAAAATATATTTAAAACGTATTAAAAATATATTCAAAATATATTCAAAATGTATTCAAAATATCTCAAAATGTATTCAAAATGTATTAAAAATATCTTCAAAATGTATTCAAAATATCTTCAAAATGTATTAAAAATATCTTCAAAATGTATTCAAAATATCTTCAAAATGTATTCAAAATGTATTAAAAATATCTTCAAAATGTATTCAAAATATATTAAAAATATCTTCAAAATGTTTTAAAAATATC
>JAQGBT010005725.1:0-13770 GCA_034698585.1 Disparrhopalites patrizii
GATTAATAGTTTTAAATTTTTTATTTAATGGATTAATAGTTTTAAATTTTTTATTTAATGGATTAATAGTTTTAAATATTTTATTAATACTTTCATTTTGTCGCGGAAAGAAATGGATAGATTTGGGGAATTTAAACTTAAAAATCAAGTCTAAAAATATTTTGTCTCCAAAAAATACCTACAATTATTAGCACGCTAATGAGTACAGGGTAGCTCAGATAGCTTGCGAATTTTTTATATTTAATAATTCAATAGTTTCTTGCGTAACAAGAAATAAATATAATATATTTTCTATAGAAGAAACTCACATGAAAGGTTAGACTGTCCATGCTCAAGCCTTGTTCCACGACTTTCAAGTAATTGTCAATTCTCCAGGTGTACTTGAAGGTCACATCAACGAGTTGCCTGGCCTGAATCTCCACATGATTGTCCTCATAACTCCGAAGATCCACTTTGTCACTCATTTTCCTTTCAGGCACTTCCTCTCTGTCCTTCTTCTCCCCGTCTAGTCCGTTCCCAATTTTTTTATCGTCGCTTTTGCTGCGGAATTCACCGTAATTAATAAACACACGCTTCGGGGGAAAAAAGTATAAAAAATACAGGGTAAAAACGAATTATGAACGAATACAACTATTTGTAAAAAGTAAACGAAACAAAAAAAAAGAATGGGTATTGTAAAAAAAATTAAAAAAATATTTGCAGAAGAAAAAGAGCAAGTGCAGCATGGACAACGTCCTTGGAAGAAATACAGGAGAATTCGCGTCAAGGATTGCCCATTAAATACTACTGACTCACAGGGCGATAAGTGATAAGTGAGAATTATTCAAAACACCAAAATAACAGTAAAAAAAACAGCAGTAATGTGTGTATGTGGCAAAAATATTTGTTTTCCAGATCTTATGACAGCACGTGTCCATTTATCCGGAATCTGGTGCTTTTTAAATGTCTCAGCATATGCACAAGCCCAAGTGTGTTCCACGAAATTATTATGTACCTATATGCAATGAATAAGGAGAATAGATTTCCTTCATTTATCTGTATTGTTACGATTATAATTAATCTGTCTATAGACAGTTCTATAGACAGTTCTATCCAGATTCTATTTCCTCGCACTTTTCCCAAGCACTGAAGTGAGAAAGACGAATCTGGGAATTTTATACGGGGGCTTTTATTCATTTATGTATACCCAAGTGCAAACGAATTTAAAGGAACTTATAGATAAGTGGCCCTACATACGTCCGAGCGTATGCATAGACCCGTGAAAAAAAGATGATGCGTAAATAATTTATGTAACTATTTTCACAAGCGTCGTCGATTGTGCTTGAAATGAGTTTCTAATGGTTGCCGTAATTAATAAATAAATTATAACCAATCATTCTAGGATTTAGTGGCTCGTGATGAGGGTGGGAGAGACAGCTGGAGAGAGACACAGCGAGGCGATAGAATATATTCAGCTATAGACGGAAGAGAGAGAGAGAGAAAGAGGGAGAGATGGAAATTGTGAGACACCAATAGAGACAAAGAAACAGAGATATACGGACGGAGAGCGAGAGAGAGGATTGCACAGGAATAGAGAGAAAGCAGAGGGAATTGGAATGAAATGAACGAGACAACGAGAAACAATAAGAGGAAGAGAGATGAAAAAGATACAAATACAGAAAAATAAAAGAGAGAGGAGGAGCAGGAGAAAACACGGAGACTGCGAAGAGAAAAGAGTGAGCTCGAGCAGAGAGATAACGAGAGAGAATCTAAAAGAGGAAATAAACAGAGAATAAAATGAAAAAGAAAGGACGAAATATGCATAGAAATCGAGATAAAATGGAGAGATAGAATAGAAAGACGAATAGAGAGAGAGAGAGATTAAAGAGACGAAGTGAGATATTGAAGAGAGATTAAACGAAGAGAGAGAGACTGGACAGAGATAGACGAAGAGGGAGATTGGAGAGAAAGATTAAAGAGAGAAAGAGACAGATTAGGGAGACGAAAGAGAGCAAAGGGACGAAGAGAGAGATGTAGAGAGATATTAGACGAAGAGAGAGATGTAGAGAGATATTAGACGAAGAGAGAGATGTAGAGAGGTATTAGACGAAGAGAGAGATGTAGAGAGGTATTAGACGAAGACAGAGATTGGAGAGACATTAGACGAAGAGAGAGTTTGGAGAGAGATTGGAGATAGGACGAGACAGATTAGTGCGAGCGACGAAGAGAGAGATTAAAGGGACGAAGAGAGAGATTAAAGGGACGAAGAGAGAGAGAGAGAGAGAGAGAGAGAGAGGGAGAGAGAGATTAAAGGAACGAAGAGAGAGGAAGATTGGATAGAGATAGAGACGAAGAGAGAGATTGGAGAGACAGATTAAAGTGACGAAGAGAGAGAGAGAGATTAAAGTGACGAGAGAGAGAGAGATTACCGAGACGGAGAGAAAGATTGGACTGAGACAGACATGGGACCGGGAGTAGAAGAGAAAAGAAGATTGACAAAAATAGAAATACGGAACTCAGAAGAGAGACAAAGTAAGAGGAAGCAGATGAAAAAAAGACGTGACAAAGACAGAGATGAGAGAGAGAGAGAGAGAGAGAGAGAGGAGAGAGAGAGAGAGAGAGACGAGTCAAGTGTCACAAGTCCATGGAATGATGGACACTTATGCATAACAAGAAGACGGAGGATAACATGTAAGAGTAACTCAAATAATTAGATTATGACATGAGGAATGATTAGTAATGAAAGGACCTTTTGTAGGGCAGCTGGTGATAGCGTGGCAAATTGTTTATTAATTGTACCCCAACATTTTTAATATCCCGATTAAATCCTCTGTCGTCGCCAATCGCAAATTGCCCAGAAAAAGAAAATAACACCACCCAAAGTACTTATGTTTAATACATCTCTCACCCAATCTACAATATATAGATGCATGAGCTTTACTTCTAAAATATCACTGGGATAACATGAGTAAACAATGGGCGTAAATTAATCCTCCATTACTGGCTGGATTAAGATAACATTGTTCCCTGACGGAGCTGGTCTTGAATAATTATAAATGTGTGTGTAATCATTTCTTGTTTGCACAATCCCCTCTTATATCGACAATAATAAGCTTTATGACAAGAAATAATCAGATTTGTATACAAAATAATTAATGATAATTTTTCAGAAAGCAAAAATACACGGGGAAATTTGTAAAAACATATTTGTACACATCCACCCTGTACTTTGCATGGTGTCACCGTTCAAGCTGGACGAAAACACTTAAGTGTGACAAAATGTTTATACATTCCTTATCAAAGGAGTAAGTACATTTCTTATCACAGGGAAAAAAAAGGGTAGGGAAAGAGTTATTTGCAAAAAAAAAAAAGAAAATCTATTTGTCTGTTTCAGTGTCAAAGGCTCATTTAAAAAGTGTACGCGGTGTCACTTAATTATAATTATTATTAAGTCCAAGAGATATTATTTTTACAAGGAACAAGTAAACAAAGTTGGCCTACTCGAATGATTTGTTTTTTTTCTATGTTTATTTTTTTAAATAGAATTTAAAAATATTACCTAATCATTTTCCCACGACCGGATCTTCTCTGTATTTTCATTTGATCTTTTCCTCCTTGGAAGTAAGTAAATCCTTCACAGATTGATGGGTGTTTTTTTTTATTTACTTTTTTTCAGAAAATATAAAAATAACAGTGATTCATTCAAGAGTCAAATTCAATCTATCCTTTGAGGTTCCAAAATTGAAGTGACAAGTGATCACTGTGAAATCTATTAGTATAGGATGTTTATTAAGAACGCAGCAAGTGTTTTAAATTGCGTTTCATCATACTCTGTTATTGTACTCAGGCGTTAGTGCCTCTGATTTATATTTTTTCTAAGGACGTATTAATGTACTTTGTTAGTAAACAAAGGCCGGATTAAGCGTCGTAGCATTTCATGTACGTTGTAGGAAATTTTACTTGTGCCAATTCCTCTTGTGCTTCAGCATAAAAAATGTCAATAAATATTCTGCGTACATTATCGAATTATTTTCTTAATAGCTCCAATTACGTCAGAAAGCCCATTAGAGGAAGGGTTAAGCTGGATGACAATGCCGTGTTTTCTCCGTTCCGCTTTCTGCTTCACGTTTCAAAAGGCGTCAGACCAAGCAATTATGGAAAATGCCATGGTGCAAAATTTTTTTTTCCAGAGAATGGATACTGGAAAGATTTCAGGTGTATCAGAACAAAATATTACGTAAATGTAAAGCCAATTTTAGCATCCTGTGACCTAAGTCAGCGTTAATTACAGTAAATTATCATACGGATCCGGCCGGGCGAATATGTTTTTTCAAAATGAATGACGTAAAGACTTTTCCAAATAATTCTTCCACGCATTGGAAGGGTCACAGTGGAATTTATCGACATGGAAAATCTCACGTACACTCTAAATCTAAAGTCTAAATTATTAAAACAAGTGATTAAGCAGGCGATTTCTTAATCAACTCCATTCTAAAACCAACGAATTTTATGTTACCGTAATAGCACAATAGGGCACATGTAATCATCGATTTGCTCGAGCTGCAATGGCTCTAATCAATAGTTTATAACAGGTCTTGTATTTAACAAACATAAGAAAGTTAAAAAAAAATCAAGTATCTATTTTGGAATAAGAAATAAAAATGAAATTGACGCAAAAATAAAATCTTAATCATTTATTAGCCGATTGTTAAAATCAGACATAAATTCAGTACACAAAAAAAATTCCCAAGCATGTAGTTGCCTTTTGGAATTAAAAAATATATTTGTACACCATGCAATTTCTGCAGCATCTTTTTAGTAGAATTTCTAAATAAAAAATAAAACTTGAATAAAAAACAAATTCAAACATTTTGTTCACAAAAAAAATCCCAAGCATTTACTAGTTGCCTTTTGGAATAAAATAAAATAAATCTGTAAGTATAGCATGAAGTTTCTCAAGCATCTATTTTAGTAGAATTTTTAAATAAAAAATAAAACTTATAGACAAACAAATTCAAACATTTATTAGTCACATTTTGGAACCAGAAAAGGGTTGAAGTTGGCAGAAAAAAATGCAAGCATCCACCTGCCCCGTGATTTCACGCTACAATAAGCGTTCGTGCCACACTTGGCTCTGCTATTACATCACATTCCGAAGAGTTCACCTCCCACAAGGTTAGGGTTAGTTCCTGTAAAAAAAAAAGACCCAGGTTCGGGTGTGACGTGGGAAATCCTCGGAAATGTATACATATATATATATTATAAGTATAAGTACAAATACAGAAAGGAAATACATGAATGAGAACGGTATATTTTTCCGAGGGAAAGTCCAAGGTTGTCTTCAAAACACACACGGATCGTCCTATGATGCATCATTCGTAGGGGAGAGAGAAAAAGTCAACGGGGAAAAAGCCTTTTTTAATACGAAGGTCCTTCAGTATATGTATCTATAAGTACATCTTTAAGCATATGTTTTTGTACCATTCAGTATACATGGGAAGGTCTCAATGTCTTTTGCTGAGGAAGAAAAAGAAGGGAACTTCCCCCAACCATTTCACCATTTCCCCCACCACACTTTCCATTCACTGGAAAGGAGTTTCTCCATATGAAGGAAGAGTCTATTCCTTCCAGGATTCTCTCTCTCTCTCTCACTGGAGCAACAGATAGCCTGGAAATCCTTCGGGTCTTTTGACCTTGTTCCTTTTCAGCGTGTATACCATCGTATATAGGAAAGAGGGTGAGATGGGAAGAGTCGAAATATGGGAGTAAAATAGTAGAGCAACTTTACCATAGGAACTGTTACACTTTGTGTACAGGGAAAAACAGAGGAGCGCCACACTCTGGCGAATGGCATTGAGCGGCGTTGAAGGTTGACAGAGCTGAATTTTAGCCTAGAAAAGCCCGTCCAGGGTCAACCTCCAACTCCGTGAAGGTAAAGAAGGGTCCAAAGGCAGGGAATTCATGGACAAATGGTGCTGAGGCAGGTCGGTGCATCCATTGGGAAGGTCCAATCCTCCTTTTTCGGGCTCATCTCCGGCCTTCTCCCATTCCTAGCAATGCACTTTCATCCATTATTTCCCTTGAATGGAATGCACTTTTTGCCTCCCGACCCATCCACATGGACGTGCATATTCCCTGTCCTTGCACTTATCACTTCTCCCTCTCCCCGTGGCCTTCTATGTACATTTTCGGGGTTAAACCCGAGTTCTTCAAGGTAGACTTTGAATTTTTTTATTAAATATGTATACCGAACCATTCCGAGGATTTTCCATTGGAATCGGAGCAATCTTTTTTTTTTTAGGCAGATACCAAGGTCATCGGGAAGAGCCTTGTCCTTCCAGTATTTACTGTTATTTTTTTTAGGGGATTTTACCCTTTGTTACATAAAATGAACTCTTTACTTCCCTACCTCACCCTCCCATTCTGGGATAGAAATGAAGAATGCCACGGGAATAAGTGGAGAGGGCCAAGCCCATGAGAGTTCGGCACTGTTGAGCTTGCATAAAGGACAATTTGCGTAGAATTTGTCCCTCAGCTCATTGTCACTGTCATTGCCGTGTGATTGCTGGGGAGAGAGAGAGAGGTCGGACTGATAATGGGATGAGGAAGAGAGCTAACAATGAATTAATTGATACTTGTCCACTTGTATTGAATTGCCGTTTATTAGTAAATGGGCATGATATAATAGAAAGTTAATTTTTGAAGGTTACACACAAATTGGGTTAAGTGCAAATTTTATTGGGATTTTTTAGTGAATATATACTTACAATTAGTATATACATATATGCCAAATAGTTTTTTCTGCAACACACATATGTGTATACGTATGTATATACATACGTATACATATTATGATTAAATGTCGTTGGAAATATTTTGCGTGTATAAATATCCATATCCTTACTACAGTAAAAAAAAAAAAAAACGTGCCACGTTTCTGGACGCTTTGCGATCTTTCAAAATTGTGTACATAAAATCTACATCCATTTTATGGAAAAAATCCATAATAAATCCGTCATTAAAAAAAAATTTAAATAGAAAACTCCATAATTATATAATTAATCATAAACATATTTTTTTAACATAGAAAAATCTAGCAATCATTTTTTTAAATAAAAAAATCCATCATAATTTTGATCAAATTGGACTTAAACCGTTTTGCAACTGTACCCTTCATATATACATAGGTAGGTGAGTACGGTATACATAAATTATATAAAATGAACCGCTAGTTTTGATTAGCAACACATTTACTGACAAATTATTATTTTTTATTTCAGCAAACCACCATTACTAAAAAAAAAATCGGAGGATGCTTGGATTTCAACCAAGACACAATAATTCTCAAGACAATTTTAACCCAAAGAAATACAAATGAAACCCGACACTTGACTTGCGCAAATTAATTTGTTTGACATGCAATAAATTCTATAAATATACATAAATCTGAGTTATTATAGTTATTACAGCTGTGCAATGTGTGTACTTTTAAAACTTATTGACTAACGTTAAACGTTAGATGCATAAAAGTCTTTTGACATTATGTAACAATGTAAGCTTTTAAATTATTAATTGACACCACAGATCTTTGCCGCCCACTTGACATGAGGTTGTACGGATTTTTTTTTTAATTAGATAAAATTACATATGAAAGATGATGATATGCCTTTGCCAGTAATTACATACTTACAATTAGCTTAGCGATATAGGGATTTTAAAAGTAAGTAATTGCTCGGCATTGCTGGAACAGTAACGAATTTCAGTAATAAATTATATCTTTACATGCGCATGGCATAATTTCAAGATAAAAAGATAAACAAAGCATTCCAATAAAACATACTCCAGCACTAATAATAAAAAAAAACACTAATAATCCCTGCAATTATTTTTGGTCATGTATTTTCCCTGGAATTTACTAAACACACTTGTTAGATGAAGTGCCTATCTCCTACATCTGCGCAACGGAACTCGGTTGGTAATGGCTCTCCTGTAATGTAGAAATACATAATTCAAGGTAGAGAAGCTTAGTTCCGTTTAAAAAAAGAAATGACATATTTCCATAATTTCTAATCTATACGTGATACATACAACGTACATGTTATGCAACATTTATAAGCGGTATCCCGCATTGTAATTTGAAGTGGCCATTAAAATCACTACGAAGATATCTTTGTACGGAGATATGTTTCCACACCAATATTTCATTCTCCGTACATCAAATCACTGGAAATAATCACTCAAATTATAATTTTATATTTTTATTCAAGCATCTTTAGCAATCGTACACGAATCAGGCGTGTCTAATTCTTGTCTCTGCAAAGCGTGCAATATATTATTTAAGAGGTGATCATATTGACGGGAATCGCTTAAAATTTCAACCTCCACATGATATTTAGTGATTTACATGGAGGGCTATTAATCTCCGATGGGAAGTCAGTCCCATATCGTCTGCATTGGTCGATGTCCCCACCGTTTACAGTGTTCTTTTGGTGCTGGAGAGACCCAGAATTCGTGCTCCTATAATTTTCAGGTTATCACTTCATCCTCCTTGGCAGATCTGAAGCAATAAAACATGGCGGGAGAAACTGGGGCCATCATAAATAAATGGATTAAAATGACTTGGAGCTGGATATTTGTGATCTCTCAAGCGGTTTCCTTCTCCGCGGCAGCTCTTGGTACATTTCCAGTTAAAAACCTACTTTCCAATCCTTTAAAAATACGTCCATTTAATTACTGACCATTGTTTACTACTGTTTACGATTACTTCAGTGCCAAATCATGACATGGTCTTCCTCGACATGTACAACGTCCCGCAAAAACTCATAGAAATCCCGTCCAAATTGACTCCAGCCAGTTCCAGGACGAATTTCAGAGCTCTGAACGTGCATTCTGGGAATCCCTATTATCCCAATAACAATCACCGCTGGACAATAACGGACAATAACCGCTGGAATTTGTCCCTCATCTTACAATTCATGCAATGTCAATCAGATGATAGGTTAGTAATTACGGTAAGAGTTTCTTTCCGCTCCCATTGGCTTTTTTGCTCTTAATTGTTACAGCTTTTACCAAATATTAAAATGGGAAATAGAAGCAATTCTTATGCAATTGTTATATTCGGTTTCATTTGGTGTTTTAGAGCCAGTCTCGGCCAATATCGGTATCATGGTGCTCAAACACATCTTCCAGTTCAAGGCAATTGTCTTTAAGTGGCAGTGATCATTTCCGTTTAGAGACGCGAGGCTCCTGGATAGACTCCAGGGCCGAAGTGTTGGTTGCCATTTATCGTGGTAAGATCTTAACGCAGTCTGATTCATTTTTAGGATATAATTGAGCTCCTATTCTTCGCAGGTTCTAGGTGAAAATTCTCTGCCTTATATGTACTTTGGCTTGTAATATAATGGCATTATACATATGTATATAATGTAATTATAATCAAGGCAAATTAAAAACAATTACTCGTATTTACTGTAATTAGTGCCAAAACGTTAAAATTTAGCGTTATCGGCTCGGCTAAATCCCGAACGTTAGCAGCTGAAAAGTTATTTTTGGAAATTTGTATTCTATTGTTATGCTTTTGTTGTGTTTTAATTAGGTTTTAGGGGATTAACTCCAATCAATCTGCATAGAAGTTATAGTACAGAAAAGTATGTACACACAGGATAATGATTTATATTTACTTTGACAGACACGAACCAAAATTGTGACTGTGAAGAAGAACTTTGCTGTCGAAATCAATGCCACATATCCGACGGGAAAAATTGGGATTCTCCTCCTCGTTGCATTTCGAAGAAGATGACGAATGTGAGGAGCTTCTTATCGGATAATTGCGGGTTTCCCAATTGTAATGACGCTCCGGCAGAGGATGAAATGATTCTTTTAGGGAGTCAGAACAAAAATATTGATTGGAACTTATCTCAAGTGAATGACTCATCCACCACAGAAGGTGAGAGTGGTAATTTGTGGAAGATAGAAATACATAGATATGGATCTATTTAAATAGAATTTAAATAATAATAATAATTAACCAAATTAATTTTCAAAAATTATCATTTGTGCTATAGAGGGCGATCCGGAACCGAAAATATCGATTTATGTCATAATCATTGCAAGTCTCGGCGGAGCCTTTGCCTTTGGCTTCATCATAATATTTTTCTCCGTGTACTTGTACCGCCGGAATACGGACTGGAAAATCCAGCGGGAAACTCTCCAGCCTCAAATCTCCGTGCTGGCCATGGAACATTCTGATGCTGACAATATTTCCATTGACTCTACGCAGTTGTCCGGGGCTTACTACTCCGTGGCAGCCATTCAACGAATGTCCCAAGACTGGGGAACGGGCCCTCTGGCGGACGAAGATGATAACCGCCGAGTTTCACGGAAAAAACCATAATCCCCCCAAAAAAATTCTTATCTAATATTTTATTATTTTTGCCCGCCTATATAGAAATAATTACTAATATAATAATTTTTAAAATTGTACGGAGTTACAAACTATAATTAGTAAATGTATAAAATACATACAATAAGACTATTCACATTGTTACACATTTGTAAAGGGTAAAATATGAAGACAGTTTGCTTTGTTACAGAAAAATATACGTATCAAGTGTTGTAAGTATATATTTTTGGGGATGATTCCTGTTGTAAATTATAGAGATAAGCTTCCATCCCATTTCCGGTTTCACCACAAAGATTTGACCACTAGAAGGATGGACAAGAGCGGGAGCATCCAGGAGATGGTGTGTTTGGCCGATGATCCATAATAAGAGCTGTAGCGGTACAAATCATCCCGTCGATTGCAGTAGCAGAGTCCCCAGTAGGTATCGCAACGGCCGTCCGTATAAATGGATGGGGCGAGAGTGAGACAACAATAGCGGCAATCATAGCTTTGACCCTGCCGACAGGATTGTTTGCAAGCAATTTCGTTCACCTGCTCACTCCTCACACCTGCAATGATACATTAAATAATTAAACAACCTTTTAATTAAACAAATTAAAAGCTTGAAGAGAGATTTTCAAGCCTACTTTGCCAGTCCAATTGCTATCGCGGATTAAACTACTTTTCGGCGGAATTTTCGAGTAAACTTTAAAAAATAATTAGACGGCGTGAGTCTTTGACAAAGTTATTGGTTGAAGCAAGCTTTACAACAAAATTTAGATCACAATCAGTTTAATCAGGGTAATTAAAGCTTCATGCTTCAGCAGGAATTCTTGTAAACACATTCCTTCCCAGGCAAGTGTTCTGCCGCATACAAAATCTCCGCATACATACATAGATTTGGTCAGGTCATAAACGCGTAAATGTGCTCAGTATAAATTCTGTAGAGAATGTAAAAATTTGTTCAGTATAAATTCTTTGTCGAACGTACAAATTTTTTTAATATAAATTCTGTGTTGAGCATACAAATTCGTTAAGTGTAAATTTTTTGGCAGGAACACAAAGTTTTCAGGTGTAAGTTCTGTGTTAAAAGCAAAACACTTTCCCGGCGTACATTTTGTAGGAAAAACAACAATTTGCCCACTGTGAATTTAATGCAAAATCCAAACGTTTTCTGATGTAAATCGCTAAAAATTTTGCGCTATCATTAAATTTTGTAGGGAAAATCGCTCTAAAGAAATCATTTGATAGAAATATAAGCACTTTTTAAAATGTTTTCAAGCGTTTGTGACCAAAAATTTTTTAAAATGTAAATGGCAAATGTTGCTAGCACCATAATTGGGCCAACATTTGCAGCAAATTTTCGGATCAAAATTTCCAGCGAATTCTCGTATCAAAATTTCTAGCAAATATAAGGACCAAAATCTCCAAAATTTTAAATAAAAACTTCCAGCCAATTGTTGGCAAAATTGTCGAGCAAATTTTAAATAAAAACCTCCAGCAAATTTTAGGTAAAAATGTCCAGAAAATTTTAGACAAAAATTCGTGGTATGCATTAGAAACTATAGGAAACTTACCGGAGATAGCCACCAGGGCCAAGATGACCACCAACGCTGCCTTAATTCCCCTCATTTTGGTGCACTTTCCCCCAGAAAAACACTTTCGACTCCCTTAATCACAGTCCAAAAATGCCCAACGCCACACAACACCCAAAAATAAACTGAGGACCAGTTTCGTAAAGAGAAAACGTCTATTACCACAGAAGATTGACCAGCCCAGGAAATGATGATGTGCTCGTATGAAGAGATTATCAGTGTATAGAACACGGTACGAGTGGGAGAGTGGTGAAATGCGTATTGTTGCAAGTGTGTCTCTCAAAAAGTGGGATATGACGTACTAAAAATTATGGTAATTAGTCATTTACTTGCTGCACAAAAACCCTTTCCGTTGAAGGAGTATAATTTTAAAATCCCACGTGTTGTTGTGCTTTTAGCACAAGGCACAATGTACAGTGTACAAATTAAAAGGAAGGAAGATGTGTCCTGAACGAATGCTAGAGAAGGAGTAATATGCACACCCACAGAGGTTCGTATATAGAGAAAAAAAATATATACAAGGAAGAAAGTCTCTCTTGGACTAACTATAATCTTAATTCTCAAGCCTTTTATCTTTCTTTTCTTTTTCAGAATGTGAGTCCATGTGTGCGTGTTAAGTAATAAATAAATAAATAAAAACTTATACGCATAGTTTGTGTGCCACTTCAACCTGAACCTTTTGTCCTGTCCACGTTATATATCCGCATATATATATATAGTATATGCATATACCTAATATAAATTTATCGTGGAGATGAAGCGAACGAGTCACCTCTAAAAATCCTATGTAGCTCATAATATCAAAAAAAGAAGAAAAAATTCCTCCTGCCCCCAAGTGCTTTTATTATAGCAGTTTCTTAATGTGTAGCTCTGTTTATTGTTATAATCATATATCATATCCCTTAATGGTCGTTCTAGAAGTTTAGCAGAGAAAAGTCCAATGTGGATTCAGGGAAAATATGAAGAAGCCCAAGGCTTGGTGTACATACACAGGAATAAGTTTCCCCTGTGAAAATCCTTGAAGGGTTACACACTTATACCGAGTGAGAGAGAGAGAGAGAGTCTTCATTTTTACCTTCATTATTTGTCAATTAGCTCTACGTTAAAGAGCTTTAGAAATACATTTGTGTGTATGTGAGGCAAAGGAGCGTCTCTTAACGTCGTAAAATGCAGAGGAGATGATCACACGCATAAAAATTTACGTTGCTTTGCTTTATTTTTACGTGTCTCCCTGCATCATCTCGTATTTTTTCGTCTCTCGGATTATTCTTTCCATGTCTCGGTTTCCCTTTCGCTTATCTCTCTCGCTCTCTCTCTCTCTCTCTCTGGATAATTGTCTAGTCTCTCTAACATTCTCTTCCATTGCTTCCAACTCTTTCTATTCTTCTTCTTCTCCTTTTGATTTCCATATAATTCTGCTCCATTTCCCTCTAGTTTCGCCTTTTCTATTTCCGTCTCTTTCTCCCTAATTCCCCTCTTTCAACCTTTTCTCTTTATTTCTTCTCTCTCAGTCTCTTTCTTACCATTTCTCCTCTGTCAGCTTTTTCTCGTTATTTCTTCTCTTTGAGTCCCTTTCTCCCAATTTATTCTTTTTCAGTCTCATTCTCCCTATTTCTTTCTTCCAGTCTCTTTCTCTCTATTTCTTCTCTCTTTTAGTTATTCTCTATTTATTCTCTGTTTTAGTCTTTCTCGTCAATGTCTCTTTATTCTCCGTTTTAGTTTTTCTCGTCAATGTCTCTTTATTCTCTGTTTTAGTCTTTCTCGTCAATGTCTCTTTATTCTCCGTTTTAGTTTTTCTCGTCAATGTCTCTTTAT
>JAQGBT010005726.1:0-13768 GCA_034698585.1 Disparrhopalites patrizii
TGTATTTAAAACACGTATTTTAAATGTAATTATTTGCATTTTGTATTTAAAACACGTATTTTAAATGTAATTATTTGTATTTTGTATTTAAAACACGTATTTTAAAAATTATTTGTATTTTGTAATTAGAATATCTACAGAATTGGAATCTAATTAGAATATTTAAATACATTACTAGCTACGGAAGTATTTTTTATTTTTTAATTAAATACTTGGAGAGTAGCAGAATGTAATTAATAATTTGTAATTAAAGCCTCTGAGTGTATTAATTTTGTATTTTGAAATTTAGTATTTGGAACTAAAATATTTTGGTCATTGGCCATCTGAATCGGTGTATGCTTGTCTGTATATTAGCTTGTAATTATGGACAACAAATACATATAATTATATTATATACTGTTGATGGAGAAGGCGAATGACCCGGGACATTTTATTGATGCACTTTTCAAAGAACATGACGATGATGAATGCGGAGAAGACCGCCGTCCACAGCCCATAGGTTAAAATGAGGATCTCCAGGACGATGAAAAAGGTCAGAGTGACAGGGCTTTTGTACGCCGGCGGGACGAGGGATGAATACGTAAAGTAGGGTGCTTCCGGATCAAGGATGAAAATCCAGGAAAGAATTACTGATGGTATGAAGCAGTTAAAGGGAAGAAACAGTGCAACTACTTCCTGAGCATTTATCTCTTTCCACGTTGACTGGTCAAAACCTACAACAGGAGTAATGCGGAGAAAGTAAAGGGTTAAGCTTTTACTTTCTTCATAATGGTTTCATTGAAGAAAGTACTTACAAAATATTATAATTACTACAAACATATTATAGGCCTTTGTCTAAATGTTTGAAATTCCCTACCTTGTTTTTCCAGTAAATGATTGTAAATCCCAGCAGTTATTTCTGGACACCGAACGAAGGTGTTGTAGATGGTGTGCAAGCCCGTGATGTACGCCCACCACAAACAAATGAGGACGGGGAAGGTCTGACTATGGAGATTCTCCCGGTGGTTATTGACATTAATGAGTATCAGAACAAGTTTGTAGGACGTAAAGACAGCTCGGAGGACACCCAAAGAGAAATAAAGGCATGTGCACCACGTTCCCCACTCAATCTGCTGTCCCATCAGCAGCCTACGACAACGGACTCTCCCAGACTCTTTGTTCACTTGCAAGGGCAAGAAATTTAAAAAAGCTCCAATGGATGTGGTCAAGTGATTTATGTGGAAAGATTCAGGTGGAAGCATTTTTTTCAATTTTTTCCAAATGAAGGCCAGCCCAGATATGATTCAGGCAAAGTTGCCACTAGGAGCAGACATCACCCCCTTTGCAAGAGCAACTGGCAATTTGTACCGGAAAAAACATTTTTCCGCTATTGACATAAGCAATGTGGATTGTCAATATTTAGCCTCAATTATTCATGTAGCAATTAAATTGTCTCCGCAATCGCCCGTGGGCATGTGGGAAGAATCGGCAATTACGTGGCAGGACATGGAAGTTCCATGGAACCGTCTTCTGTATTTACTGCAAACCTTTGAAGTTTAAAAATACTTTTATTTGTCCCAAATATTGCACACATAATGTTAGTGCGAATGTCGCACCCAGAAAATGGCTCGTTTCCCACAATTTATTTGATGTAAGTGCTCTCAAAGCTGACAGGCTTCTATAGCCAATCATTCCATTATCTTGAATGAAGCCAATCCCCACTAAATATTAGAACGAGTTTCTTGACATTTTTCGAGCAAAATTGTCCAAGCGGAATTTTGGGGGTTGATACATGATGCAATTGAAGCAATTCACTTTGCAACCCGTTGCATTACCTCTGGTTAGCCGAGTCATTATTACCTCGAGTCAAGCCAATACTACATTGAATTATCGAGAGTAACAAAACAAGTAATCACGTTTATTGATGGATGACACACATGTGGTACAATTGACCATTTACATAAACTCTCCCGCGGCCATGCAATGAACAAGGCATAAATCAAGGCATTTCCTCATCAAAAAAAAAAGTAGATGTTCACACTAGTCAGCCAGTTAAACTTAATTACTCCCCTTGCGTTTCGGATCCTGCTCCTGATCCCGCCGACGTGTTAACTTATGCAAAACTGCTCCTATCCCAAAGAGGGTCTCACATGAGATCAAGCAGAACATGGCGTTAAAGGCTACGATAAACTTGACGATGTCCGCGTGATAATACTGCTCCTTCTTCTCATTCGGAGAGGCCCAAAGACGACGAAATCGGTCGTACTCCACATATGGTTTACCTCTTATTTTATGATCCAACGGCCGGTAATAAAAGTTTGGGTTGTAATCGTACGTCTCTTCCGGAATTCTCCTGAAGTAAATGTCATACAGGAGGACGACCATGATCACGTAAATAATCCCAAAGGCTGCATGTGTGATCACGTAGGGTAACATGATGATCCCAATCATCTTGTCCGACGTCAAAAGCTGAGTGGAACACATTAATTCTCATTTCAATCCCCGCACAAGTCCAATATTTATGACGATATTAATACATCTGACCGTCTGACCGGACTGCAAGGTTTTTAGTCTAGATAGGCTTTTAGTATGGACTTAAATAATGTAGATTTATTGCCAAGCATTTGAAGGGCTTACTCTGTTTGATAGAAATAATGAATTTGAATGGATTTGAAATTACCCCAGCTACGGCAGTTCCCAGTCCTATAAAGAATTGCAAGATGGCGACTACAATGATCACAACTGTGATGTGCTTCCTATGAGCGAAGGCCGTACAGGCGTCTGTGTAGCCGCCGGTGGGATTGTGATTCTCACAATCGGACATGTTCCACGCAGCATTCTTCACATCTTCCCTGGACAAACGTATGAAAGGATTACATGTATTCATCATTTTGTTGGCACAATTGTCTAGCAGAACAGCATGAGAATATTAAAGTGTCTAAAAATGTCAAAAAATGGTCTAAAAATCCTCTTACCCTGTCACTAATTTGGTGTAACCGAAAATCCCTCCTATGAATGTAAGGAACGCTAATAACTGAAAGAAACACGTAATAAATGGATTAAAATGTCAAATAAATCAATATTCAACACACATCTATACATTTAGCTACTTCAAAAGATGGAGCGTCAGCCTAAACAGAAGCAAAGGGAAGGGTACATCCAAAATCTTTAGTTAAAAAATAGTAATGGAAAACTAGGATTTGTTTCACGCAAACCGCAAAGGGCAAATTTTGATATTTACAAATAATCACCGCTATCAGCTCTGTAGAATTGTTTACTGGCAATTCCTACAAACGGGAGAACCCTCTTACTCTTCCATAATTTCTTGGAAAGGGATTAAGCTTATGATATATTTTATCATGGGAAAATTTTAAAATTCATTCCCTCCCTTTGTGCCAGCTAGTTATTTATTTTCCATATGAACCTTCCTAAAACTATTGTGTTTTGACTGGACGAGCTGGCGATGACTGTACTTGCTCCATTTCGATATTGAGTCCCTGTGGACAATGAGGAGTTGGGATTTACCGTGCTCATGAGGCCGATCGGCACCACCACAATATTTTGACTTCGAAGCCCAATCAATTTTTCCTCCAATCCCCCTCCTTTAGATTTTGGCTGCTCTTTTTTCTTGGGAGGTGCTTGGTAAATTGTTTTTTCACTGGACTTTTCCGTCGGAGGTTTTGAAGAGGCTGCGGAACTTGAACTGGCTTCATCCTTATCCTTATTGCTGCCTGCAACGGAAGCTTTACCTGACGACGCTTTAGATCTCCCGCTTTTCTTGGCCTTCTTATCCATTTTCTTGTATCATCCGGGGTCAGAGGGGACGGCTAGAATGATTATCTGTACAAAACAGTCACCGTAAGGAAACCACCGTCTTTGCACGAAACTCCTCCGGGAGCACCGAGACGATTCGTGCCGAGAGCATAGCAGATATTTTCGAAAGACTTTAGAATGAAAAAAACTGGATTTTATATACACGGGGATTCTAGTCCTTTCTGAGTTTACACGCTCACTTGTTTTATATTAAACTTGCACTTTTCACTGCGGAACAGAAACCTCTTTGAGTCCTGACTCCTGACGGATTTTATTAGCAGCTCTTTCTTAGCTCTTAAAGCGAGTACGAGTTGGCTTTGGGTAGAATAGAAGGTGAAGTGGAAGGCATAATTTGACATATGAAGATGTGAATAATAATAAGCTCCATTTCATGCTTATTATTATTATTTTATCATGTACAGATGTATCCCCGATGTATGTATGTATTTTTATTATTTTACTCGTATCTCTATCTCGTATGATAGGCCTTAATCCTCACCGGAAATCCTCCTACTTGCTAATTGTTAATATACACCCGCCACTTCCCTTCTTCGTCCATAACCTCTTCCCTGCCTCACATTGATGTCCGTATCAGCATTATCATTATCAGTAATCAGCAACAGCATCCTTCAACCGCATCTGATTGATCTGATCCATATTAGTATGGATTCCATATTCCATACTACACCACAAACCACTACAATGAGAATGCGACCATTGCACCGGACTGAACCCTCCAATTTGGATCGCAAATAATTATTATTCATTGTGTATTCGTAATTGCGTACTGTGTCTGTATGTATATAATTATTATATCGTGTAACATTAGTTGCTCATACGGATATGCACGTACCTAGAAAAAGATGCCAAAATGGTTCGCAAAAACAAAATTCTTCGTATGGGCGTAAATTATTATAAATAAGCAAAAGTTTCCCCTCAAATTTACTGCACTGCTTCCGTCGTTTGTTCTTAATACGCAATTAAATTTCCAATTTGAAATTAGCAGATGAGCATAATTTTTCAGATAACGACAGCATAATTTTCGAAAATGCTTGTAGCAAATTCTAAATTTCATTCAACAAATGAGAAGTAGAGAATCTAACTTATGCAAATCTATCTAGCCAAATATAAATAAAATAAAATCAATTTTTATTTTTTATTTTTTATACAGAATGACTATGCTGAACAGCAAAATAAGGCAGTTATACCAAGGTGCATAAACATAATAATTATGATATTCATGCTTAATAATGAACTGAAGTCTTCTCAGGGAGCCTAGTTCTCCGTTTCCCCGCTCGGGCTCACCTTCACCTTCTTCGGACGCCACGAGCTATCCGTTTCCTTGCTCCTTGTCCTGAAAATAGTCCTTCGGAAGGACAGTTTTTGACTATACGTTTTTCAGTTTTTACTCAGTCCTCGTCCTCATCCTGAGAATGTCAGAATCCTCAATCCTCACCGTCGCCACATTGTGCGTGTGCGCGGACAATACAAAAATACCACGCAAATATGATTGGCAAACCCAAGTTATCAAGTGTCTAGTCCGACTTCCGGCGTTCCGACGGCGATCTACGCTAATTGTATTATTTCACGTATACACCAAAACACTTCGATTTCATTCTGTTCCATTTCTTTCCCCCACTTTTTATCCAAAGTAAATGATGGGTCTCAGTCCCCCGAACTCGCATGGTTTAAGCCATGGATGTTCATAACAAATAACTAAAATGTCATTGAAACCATTATTGAAAACGTTTTCGAGCATCCGTTACCCCGTAATTGTTGCACCTTTACTTCATTACCCAATGCAGAAGCCAAAATAAATAACTAATCCGTGTAGCTAAATCCGTGAGGTTTGTACTCTCGAGTCTTCTTCGAGGAAAATTAATGATTGGTTTATTTCTGCTGCGCTAACAAAAATAACTGAGATATAAACCAAAAGTTATATAATATTCTGTCCATGGAAATGTCTATGAAAATCAGTGTGATATATGTATGCTGTTAGATTTGACAATAAAGCAATTACAATTACAAATTTGTTTTACTCCATCTTACATACATCTGTGGACCGAAGAAATTGTATTGCTCTAGTGTAGATTAATATTCTGTGTCACCTAACATGCATAAATGCAGAATACGTATTATGGAATATATTTTTGTTTCAAATTGGGATGACGGAGTTAGGATTATAAAAAGATGCACAAGCTAATCCAGTAATTTGGTGACATGATAATATTAATTTATATAATTTACTTATTTATTAAACTTTCCTTTAAACTAACTAACTAAGTATAAGGCATTAACTAAGTATAATTTACACCAGTACTACACGGCTGACAATGACAAGACAATTAGTAACGAAAAAACAACTTCATGACATTTAACTAACGACACAATACAAAATAGAATCCACAGGAAAAAGGAATAAACATAAAACAGTATGGATTTAAACTTCCTGTCCAAGTGCCAGGCGGCTCTAATCTCCAACCCAAACAATAACTATAAACAAAGAATGATGAACATAACCCGTTACTGGATAAGAAATTCTGATAATTGCTTGTGAGATCAAAGATTTGTCTCCCGCAATTTAGCTTCCACGTTGCATTTAAGTAACACATAGCATAAAAGGAATCTTCAGAAAATAGGCTTGGGGGCTCGGGTGGTCAGTTTGTACATGACGGCCGCAATCCCAAAGAGAGTCTCAGCGGAGACCAAGCAATAGATGGCATTCAGTCCCACCACGAATTTCGCGAGATCCGCAGTACTGTACTTTTCCGCGGAAAACATCTTCAGAAACCGGTCATGCTCGGTAACATTACGAAACTTTCGGTGGGATGGATAATAATGGAAGAATTCCGGATCGTAATCATAGGACTTGACTGCTCCAGTCACAGCATCCACTCTTCTGAAGTAAATGTCGTAGAGCGACACCAGGATCATAACCCACATGACGCCCAAAAATACGTGACTCACTGCGTAGGGGAGCGCCAGAAAGGCCACCATTTTGTCCGTTATAAAAAGCTGCACACAAAGGGTAACAAGGCACAGAATAGAGAGACTCACTCCAACTAATCCACATGTTTTAAAAGACTGTACGAATATTTATTGGAGATATCTCGAGGGAAAATGAAGCTCAAAGCTTACTGCCCCAGCCACCGTTCCGATTGCTACGACGATCTGGACAATTCCCAAAACAATCATTCCCGCACTGATGAGCTTTCGGTTGGACAAGGCATCACACTTCGTTGTGTAGCCCAGACTTTTCACGTAGTTTTTGCACTCTTCATCAATCAATTCTCTCTCGTCCTTACTACAGGGAAACATTTTCCATTTCAATTGTCTTGGACAAAATCTTATAATAAGTGCAGACAAAAAGATCTTACGGTAAATAACATGGTAAGTAGAACGTATGTGTGTATATTATACATGTATATATCGTCGGTAAAGAATCATATGTAACCATCTCCACCCAGAGCCAATTCAGGAAGTGATCACGTCCATTCTGCCTCCGTGCATAAATTAATCAAGTCCATTAAAAATCAAATAGATGCCCTTGGGCATTGGACGAACCAAAGCGCGTATACTTTCCTTTTAGCTAATTTTCCATCAGATTGTAGATTGTACTTTCATTTTTTTAAAATAAATTGCAGGATCGAACAGGTACCAAACGTGTATAGAAAACCAGCAATTTAACAATGAAAATTAATTGGTATAATTACAATGGAGGACGGACTGAAGCCTGTGCTATTCTACACAGTAGACGCCGCTGTAGTGGTAAAAAAAACATTAAAAAAAAAACTAATTTATATAGGTCGATTACTTTGACTAGTGAGTATATTATATAGAATCCTAATTAAAATTTCTGATAATCTTCATTTTGAAAAATGTATTTAATTTTCTTGGTTTTAATTTATTTTTGGAGATGATCACTTACCGCACGCAAGAAGAAGGGAGATGGTCACTTCGTGAATTAGCCCTCTGGGGAGATGGTTACATATAATTCTTCACCGACGATACGTATTATATATGTATGTGTATGTATATTGTATATTATATGTGTAGATAGTGTGGAGTTATGGAGCCTTACCTTCCTTGCACGAGCTTCACTACCACGATGAGTCCAGTAATAATGGTCAAGAGGGCAAAAACCTGGATGAAATCCGGGAGATTATCTAAACAGTTTTGAAGACGGTACAAGTACGGTATTTATGAAAAGGACAAGTTCAAAATGAGCACTCATACTTACGGCAGAAATGAGGCCAAAGGGAACCAGGACGACGTTCTGAGTTTTGAGTCCCTTCAAACTGGCGATGAGCTGTGGTGCGCCACCGCCTCGGGCCTTGGAACGACTCGACCGATGTTTAGTGGAAGGCTTGGAAGGTGGCGGCGCGCCTGGGGGCGGCGCGGAGGAACTTCTGGAAATATCCGTCGAGGAACTCGTCGAGCGAGCATCGGACTTCCGATCCTTGTCCTTCTTCCCACTTTTACTCTTCCGGTGGCTTTTTCCCCCCATTCTTGTAGTTTCCTTTACTCCCAAATAGATTCGCAAACCCAATTTAATGGCATTGAAAAATAACCTTTGAAATTGACAATATTGTTGCAAGAAGGATATTAACTCTTAATATCTTCCATACGCACATTATGTATTTTAATTAAATGATGTTCAAGTTACCACTTACCACGTATTTATTAGCTTTATGTCGAGAATTCCCCTGTAGGATTTCCTTTCCCCAAGCAAATGTCGAGGGCTCGAACAAGGATTCTCTAAGGACTTTTTGCAATGACCTGGAAACTCACCGACCCTCGATAACTTTGCGAATTGCGGAATCAAGACGTAGTTAGCAATGTAAAAAACACTAATTTTATGTGTGGTTCTTCCTAGTCCTAGTCTCCGTCCTGGGCATAACTTTACTTCCGCATGAAAGTGGAGGACTTTTGTGTGGACTGGCAAACTGGCCGTCTCGGAAGAAATGAGTTCACTAGTAATTCTTGAGAGATAAAATAGGTACAGACAAACTTCTTCTCGAGCAAATTCACGCGTTTTGTGATTTTTGATAGCAAAAGAAATTTTTCAGCCCCCGTAGATGACCAAATGACCAAAAGTCCCGTTTCCATGCCGATGCGATGGTAGCGAGCTAGCAAAGTACTATAATTCATTAAGCAGTATATGTAATTTTTGAATCTGAGAGATTCCATAATTCGATCCGGCAACTCAGCATTGTCAGTAGAGTGAAAGACACACTTCTCCAGGAATGTTAGCTTGCTTAGACGTCAACGGTACATACAAGGTAAAGACCTCGTCTCTATTGACATCATACCGTAAGAACCAAATGGTAGAAATTACAAGGGTAAAAAAGCAGGGCGAGCAAGATTATTGAATGATAAAAAAAGGTTCGGAGTTCCTATACGCCATTGTACCCGCAAATGTATTTTATTCATTTACGAGGTAAAGTATGGTTTACATTGTCAAAATAAATGCCTAAAAATATCAATAGCAAAATCAAAGCAAGAAATCATGAAATGTCAAGAAATGCGTGGAACCAAGAAGCTGGTATAAGCGAACAATGTGATTGAAAAACAGAAAACATAATCCATATTATAAATAAACTAACAATGAATACTAATAATCAAGTCAATGATGACGATGAGCGTAAAAGGTAACGATAATAAAAGGGCATCAAATAATATCAAACGGCAGGGCGTAAAGAATGAAAGTAAACCAGAAGAAACATTTTGCCCAAAACTTCAAATTGGGGTTAGTCAAAAGGGAATTTCAAGTTGGATGGTTTAAAGGTTTAAACGATCCGCCGATGAGAGGGACGCCGTCGCTGTATGTTGAATAAGACGGCTGCGATCCCGAAAAGAGTTTCACAGGAGATGAGGCAAAACATGGCGTTGAAGGCGACGATAAATTTGACGACATCCGCCCAGCCGTACTGCTCCTCCTTCGGATTCGGCACATCCCACAGACGAAGGAGTCGGTCGTACTCGAAGTAGCCTTTGCTCTCGATGACAAAATTCCGGGGATTCCACCAGAAATACGCATCGTAGTTGAATCTCTCCGCCGTGTATCTTCTGTAGTAAATGTCGTACAGAAGCACCACCAACAGCACGTAGATGACTCCGAAGATGGCATGCGCCAGGACGTAGGGCATCGTGAGATATGCCATCAACTTGTCATGTGCAAAGAGCTGCAGAGCATCAAGAATCTCATAATTACTTTTAGCATCATTTAACGAGGCTAAACTTTCACTGGTGAAAGTTTCGAAGTTACGATTGCGAACAATTGCGAAATAATTTCTTTAAAAAACATGTATACTGAAAGCAGTACCCCTGCGACAGCTGTTCCTAAGCCCACAAAAAACTGGAAGACAGCAACTGTAGTCGTAATCTTGGCAATTGTTTGTCGTTGCTTGAAGGCCGTACATGCGTCCGTGAAGCCATTTAAAGGGGTGTGTTGATCATCGCAGTCATTCGGATCCCAAAGCATCCATTCCGCGTATTGACTGCATAAATGGACCAAATCAGGAATCACCAAATCGTGTATCAGGTGACGATGTGAAATGTGACTACTTCGACGACACTCACCCTTTTACCAGCTTAATGTGACAGTAGATTCCTCCCCCAAACGCAATCACTGCGAACATCTGCAAGACATTTTTTAAGCTCTTTCACATTCATTTTTTTTTACCCGTGCGCACAAGGTGACACGATTGCCATTTGAACATACTTTGTTGCTCATCCATAACAATTAATAATAATAATTAATAATTAATAATAATTAATAATTAATAATTAATAATAATGGACATTGTCAATGTCCAGTATTAAAAAAAACGCTGTAGATCAAGAGATCCAGAGAGCTTACAGCGCTCATGATTCCGAATGGGAGCAGCACAACATTTTGATTGCTCAACCCAATTAATTTGCTCTGCAAGAGTGTTTTCCTGGGTTTTATTGCAGGTGGAAGAGGCTGATGGGACGCGGTAGGAGGGTCACGTTCGCGGGAAGAGATGCTCCGTGTTGTTGTTGTACTGTTGCTCCGCGCTAGCGACCGCGAGCGCGAGCGCGAACGTCTAGGTTTCAATCCCTGATTTGTACTCCCGCTTCCCGTGTCTGACCTACTTCTCACACCCCCACTTTTTAAACTTTTCCCTTGGTTCTCCATTTTTTTAAATGTGCTCAGGTTAACTCTTGAAACATGAACATCCAAATCATATTAGTGGATTATTATGTATTATCCCTCTGCAATAATGCTGAAGACAATTTTACAATCGTATTTTATTATAATAATTCTTTGCAAAAAATTATATCGTCTAATCGTAGCTAACAATGTAACAATATCTGATTAATAGTCTCCAGATTAGATCCAGAATATCAGCTGGTTTCAAAACCGTTTTGCGCTGCTTTTGCTTTGTCAGCTCAGATGTTTGCCGTTGGCCACAACGCCACAAGCCTGAACAGAACCCGGAGGGCTGGCAATTCACTGGAAATAAATAAGCATGACTAACTACTGGAAAAAAAGTATAAGACATTTAAAACAACGAAAACAGAGCTGAATAATAAATTCTTTGGAATAAATTCAAATGCATACATTGTGTACGACTGTACATAGATACAGATTAAATTATAATATCATTATTATTATATTATGCATATTAAGTAAACATAATATTATAATTAATTTATAATGATTAATTTTGACGCGAACAGGATGTTGTACAGACGCAGAGGATCGTGACCTCTGCGATCCTTGTCCATTCATTAAAGCTGACGTACATATTGTAATGTATATTATGTAACGTAAAAATGATTTTTTAATGGTTTGAAAATACCATAAATAATGCGTTTCATATAGCGCATTGTTGCTTGTTGTGTATGACTTTTAAACTTTTAATTCAAGTCTAAAGCAATAGCCTTTCTCGAGTCTCGACGGTGAATATAGTATGACCCCTCTTCGATCTATGCAGGTGCAGGTCATGTGTCCAGTAGTCCATTTGACGACGTGTAATGGGCGCATACGAAAATGAAGTTTTTATTTTCAGAAATACCCACCGCCCTTTCATTAAAAAATTAATGCATCAAAAAATCCCAACTTTTTAAGGTGATAAAACTAGCATAACATAATGAAAATCATAAAACGTAAGTGTTGAACAAAAAATAGGTGGAAACATGTAGTTCAGTAAATGAAATAACTAAACCAATACAAATGGGAAAGGTAATCCACTGGCTGCAGTGGATCAAATAACAACGGGTGTTGTAACAAGAAGATCATAACTTTTTAACAATGCATGTAGAAAATTACAAAACCAATAAAGCTATAGATCCTTCGCATCTTCGCCTGCACAAAATACACCGATCCCGGTTAGAAAAGGTAGCGTTGAGGGCGCCGATGTTGGCGATATCGAACCATTTTGTAGACGACTACTCCGATTGCGAAGACCGTCTCACACGAGATGAAGCAAAACATGGCGTTGAAAGCCACGATGAACTTGACCCCTTCAGCCCACAAGTACTGCTCTTCATTCAAGTACGGGAAGGTCCAAAGACGGACAAATCGATCTGTTTCCACGTAGGTTTTATTAGTGCCTGGGAATTTAAAATCAGCGCCGTCGTATCCGATGGCGTAAAATGAGGCATCATAATTAAATGTTTCCTCGGGTTCCCTCCGGTAGTAGATGTCGAAGAGCAGCATGAGGATCATCACATAGATTACGCCGAAGACGCCATGAGTGATGGTGAAGGGCAAAGCGAGCAATACGAGCGTCTTTTCTGTTGTCATCAGCTGCCAAGCAAACACATTCCATATTGCAAGAACCTCTTAATCTGCAAGTCATTACTACAAGTCACAATGTAACAATGACTAATAATAATGATATGTTAGAACACACAGAATTGGGCACTCTTTCACGGGAACTACTAGTAGTTATTTATTTTAATTGTATTTTACTTTATTCATGTGTCAATGGAGGCAATACAAGTATTGGTTTAGGCATTACCCCAACACCAACTGTTCCAACCCCTGCAATCATCTGTATGCCGGAGGTTATAAGTGTCAGATTTGCAATTGTTCCCCTGTGCCTCAAGGCCAAGCAAGGATTAGTATAGCCAGTTGTAGGAGTGAAATTGTAGCAATTATCGAAGTCCCATCTTAGATGTGGCCAATTATCTACAGACTTGTATATTATTGGTCCCCTGAAATTCATACATCAGATTCATGTATAGTGTATATGTGTAGGGCACGTCAAAATAAGCGCATCTTTGGAAATACTTCGTTTTAGATTATGATTTTTGTGCTACTTGCTCCTGTGAGTTATAGACACTTTAAGACAAACTTTCACCAAAAATCAAACATAAAAAGCTGCAAGAGCATTAAAAATACTACAAAAAACGTAAAATAGCACTAAAAGAATAATTCGAAGAAAAGAACTCCTGAGTGAATGGAACAAAAAGGGCAAACCAAAGAGTTCTGTAAAATACATGTTTTGCATAAGGAAACGCACTAACATAATACATAATGCAAAGCTGTAATTCATTAATTTTGACACCAAAATCTTCATACTTTATGGAATTATTTCAAGAAATACCCTTCACTGACGATAGGAAAAGCATAATTTGTAGACTAAAAAGCTTTGCAATCAAAATCATTTTTTATAGCAGAAAACACAATATTTTGATAATAAAAAGCACCTGACTTGCCCTACATGTTAATATTTATGTATAATGTATAATGTATGCCAAGGTTATGCGAAA
Organism: Disparrhopalites patrizii; assembly: GCA_034698585.1. NCBI lineage: Eukaryota > Metazoa > Arthropoda > Collembola > Symphypleona > Sminthuridae > Disparrhopalites > Disparrhopalites patrizii. Next base: position 13,540 of record JAQGBT010005726.1, read on the forward strand.
ATCTAAAGATACATAAATACATTTATTGCATCTGTCTGCACACTCTACGGGACGAAATAGCATAACTGTGGGTATAGGGCCTCGATTTCCATTGCGCCTCCAGGGCACGACGCCCAGCTAGGTAAAAAGCCTCGCGGGCAATGTTGCCCAGTGGGGCATTTTGCGCCTGGTGGGGCATTTTGTCCCTGGTGGGGTAATTTGCCCCTGGTGGGGCATTTTGCCCCTGGTG
>JAQGBT010005727.1:0-13766 GCA_034698585.1 Disparrhopalites patrizii
CTCTTCTTCTCTTTCGGCCCACGCAGATACTTTCACTTCCAGTCCCAAAATTCCAGCAAAGCACAATAACCGACAATATGGCTGGAAACGGAAATCAACGGCAAATTAACTGCTCGACCAAAATTACCTTTTGATTATATCTTCTATATATGGAAGCAAGATTAATAGCAAGTGCCAATTGTGAAAGTGTTGCGAGTTCTAGTTTGTTTCTTTGAATTTAAAGAATTTGAACATTCCAAGAAGTGACCAAGTTGACAAGGACGAGTAAAATATATAATACCACAACAGAAAACAGCTAGAGTTTAATCAGTTACATCTGCACATCTCCCGCCGTTTTCCTGGGATTTTGTGACCTTTGACCTATAGTAATATCATATATCGAAGTTTATATTAATTATATTGAGCATAAGAAGGACGCGAGAGATACCCATGGTGTGATTCAATATAATAAATCGAAATAGGATAGGATATAGTTGACCCTTCACGGTGAAGCAGTAACTGGCTTATACAAGTAGCCATACTTCAAATTACAATTTCCAGAAAAGGACCTAGTTGCAATTTGGTAATGTCCTGAAGAGACTCTGAACTGAACTCTAATCCTTTCATCCACAATGAACCGGGAGGCAGCTACTCCGATTTCCAAATACTTGGCAAGTATTGATCGTCGGCACAATTTGGGCACCGGAACGGGAAGAACTCCCGCTCCTAATGATAGTTTGGCAATCAATTTAAATTTTAATGACACCTATTTCACGGAAGAGCCATCATTACTTCAAGTTCCGGGTACGAGGAGTAGCAACAGCTCCATTCTTTCAGATTTTGGCTCTGCTTGTGGCCCCGATCGGAAGCGGAAAAAAACATTGTATGAAGATGACAGCGAAAAATTGCAGAAAGAATGCGGTATATAACTATATGTACAATTTATTTGAATTGCATACTTACTACATGCTTGGCAACAAGGTTAAGACAGTATTTTTTTTTCTCGTCAGATGATTTGGAAAGACTGTTACGGCAGACTCAGGTGGATTTAATTGATGCAAGATCGGTGATTTCAACGCTTGAACATCAAAAATCTTCAGCAGAAGCGCAGTACAAGCAAAAGCTTATTTCTTTGGAGAATCAGAGTGCGGACCTGAAGGCAGAATGGAAAGAAGCTGTGGAAAAGGTTTAGTACTGCCAATACGTTTATTTCGAAATTGTACTTGTAGCATGAACATTTATTTGTGTTTTTTTATAGTCAAAACACCTGGAAGAAAAGGCAACAATACTGGAAAATAAGGAGAAATTTTCTAGCGACAGTCTTCACGAATTAAAAGTTGCCCACAGTAACATGGTGTGTTCTCTACAAAATAGAATATTGAAGTTACAAACTGATAATTGTGAACTGAAACAAAAATTGGATGAGGTAAACTATAGACTTAATGATGAAAACAAAGCTTGAAATCGGTTTGGGTAATTATTGTTGCATAGCGTAAAGCATAACTTATACGAAGGACATGTTCTACGTTTAGGACACTTCCCGTAGTAGTGAAGAAATCCGTAAGTTGTCTAATGATCTCGGCGGTACGGAGAGAGGAGCGGAAAAGTGGATTATGGAGTGCCAAACTTTTAAAGATCAATTAGGGTTGGTCCAAACCCAGTTAAAAAAATGCCAGGAAGATTTAAAAGAATCACAGCTCCAGCTTCTCAAAAGCGAAGAATTGAGAGCAACATCTAATAGGGTCGAAGGAGATGGAAATCAATCAGAGATTACGGAAGCAGCTGTTAAAAGGTACGAAAATCTTTACGTGGTGGAGCAACTGAAAGCGAAAAAGTTGGCAGCGGAATTAAACAAAGTGAGGCAAGATAATGGAATACTACGGTAAATTTTTCTTGAAATCGCATTTATTCGTAATTAAAAATCATTACCTTGGAAGTAATATGTGCATGAGTGATTCTAATTTATGTATCCTGCCGTGGATTTCGAATTACCGGTCGAGTCCTTTGCTTAAACTCTGTGAAATTGAAATGGTCGTGATGGTTAATACAGGTCAACCATGTCGTCTGAGTTGTTACTCCAAGAAAAAATCGACTCTTTGGAAAAAACTGTGTCTTATATGACAAGAGAATTAAAAGAAAAGGTCCAGACCGATGAAAAATTGAAGGCCCTTAGTCGTGAAGTGGAATCTTGGAAAAAGGTTGCTGCGGACCTTGACAGTAGCTGCAAAACACCGGTGAACATGGAAGCTGTACTGAGGAAACTTCAGAATCAAGTTTTGGAGTACAAACACGATAATAGTGATCTCAAGTTTGAGTAAGTTGGCTTCATATACACGTTACTGATATGAAAATCAATTACTGCGCAATAATTTCTTTATCATGTTATTGTAAACGTAGGGTTAAAAAGAAAGGAGACTGTTTGGAGAAAATACAAGGGGAAAATGTCACCCTGCGAGAACAACAGAAGCTACTAAAGGAACAAAATGATAAAAACTCAGTGGAGTTAAAGAAAGCAGCAAAACGTTTAATTTTAATAGTCAAGGTAATCCTGACTTAAGTGTAATCATTGCAGACTGCAACATGGAAAACATAATTTTCTCTTCTTATTTTATACTAGGACAGGGATAGTCTGAAAGACCTTAAAGAATCCTACGAGCAGGAGTTCGAAGGACGTTGCGAGAAAGCTTTGCTAGAGAGAAATCAGCATTTGGAAAAGTTATTATCTCACTATGAAACCCTTGTAAACGATACATCTGCAAAACGCGCTTGCGAAAAATGTGATGACTCATTATTAAAGATCGAAGCTTTAACTTCTCAGTAAGTCACACTTGAATAATCTATTAATTATTCTATTACGGAGGTGTTCCATGGGTGCTCACTGCCGTATTTGTTTGTACCTTGGCGTATAAAGATTGGAACATATGCGGAAAGATCAGAAGGCCATCAGTTTGGAGGGAAATCAAAGCCAACCAGTGAAAAAGTTGGGAAACGTTGATCTCGATTTAAGCTACAAAATTATTTCCTTTGGGAAGAATCCCTCTGCAATGTCCATCGAAGAGAAATTGAAGGAAGTCTTGGGTGAAAATGAAAAGTTAAAAAGCAAATTGCAGTCGATGGACACGTCTCGAATAGACAGCGCCAGCGTAAACACAGAAGGTATAAGGTTTGCCAAATATTATGAAATTGTAAGCGTGTAGTTTTAAATTGATGTATGTATGTGTCCTCAGTCCTTCAAGAAAAATTGAAGACATTGGAGCGGAAGCATGAAATGCTAACTTCTGCATATGACTATGAAACAACTCAGCTGCAGACTGCAATAGAAAGGCTGTTCGGTTTTCACGTCATCCTTGTACGAGAACCCCAGTCGCAAATACGATTGCAGAGTATTAACTCCCCCAATCCTGACGACATGTTCATTTTTCAGGTACTTCGTTTGTTTTATTAAGTTAAAATTAGCAAAATTATTGTTCTAATAAAGTGACTTCTGCAACATTGTGTAATTCAGGCCTCCGAGGAAGACTGGATGCTACTAGAGACACCAGTCTTGGACCTGTTTCGCCCAGAAATAGAAACGTATCTTCTCACAGCGGGCAACATACCTGGCTTTTTGGCAATGGTAACAGTTAGATACTCACAAGGTTTGTCAGACTCGTTGGAACAAACATCGAGTAAAGAAGCTCCTGCCGCTAAATCTGTTGGGGAAAATCAGTTCAACAATGATGAGGAAGAAGACGAAGGTGAAGCAGAAGAAAACGATGACGACGATCATTCTGAGGAGGAAGGCGAGTTAGAGGAGGAAGTAGAAGAAGAAGGAACCGAAAATGAGCACTCAGGAGAGGATTATTCCGAAGATGATGGTTCAGATGATGAGCCACCACCGGATAACCGTAGAAGGCCCACTAATCCACCAAATAACGATTACGATGATGATGACGATGATAACGAAATAATAATGCTTGATTAATCGCTTTATTTGGAGGTGTCTATTGATATCTTAGTATCCAACCCAATGCTTTCGTCTGCTTAGGTCGGTCAATGGCAAAATGCAACTGTAGTCATTGTACAAAGCGATTAAAAAATATTTTTTGTCCCAATGTTTTTCATGCTGGTTGTGGAATGAAGTCATTGAATACTGCATTTACCAAAAATGTGTTATATATTATGTATAAAATTTGAAAAGCAAAAATAAATGTAATAGTTTTCTCAAGGTCTCAGTATCAAATCTGTACATCTTTCTATAGTATTGAAGACCTTGATTTCCTAGTTTATTAGAATGTTCATGTAATACTAATAACTAATGTATATGTATAATGTCGTGGCCAAACCGTGTATAGCGGTATATGCGGTAATGCGAGTAAATCTTTATCATTGCGTGGTAACGATCAGGTAGATCGTAGTTTATGAAGTTTATCGAAGTTTATGAAAACAGTTACCTACTGACAATCAGTGCATCTTTATGTTTGCTGCCCAACAGAGAAAATTCTTTTTGAGGCGAAAAAAAAAATGCATGTCAGTTTCATTACACAAACATGTTCGCGTACTAAACCGCAATTTTATTATCCTTTTGTTTCCTGTAAACTTTAATTCGTTTATTACTTTCAATTACAAGGTACAGTTAAATTTTAAACTTGGCAGAAATGTTTTATTTATAAGTATTTAATAAATAAAATTGAAGAGAGTTATTTTGTGTATTTCTTCACTACCTGGGGTGCTATGAGACAAAACTTACGTATTTGCTTGCACTCTCACAGACGGTGCTCTATACTAAACTGTATAAAGCTATGTATATATACTAGCTTGCATTTGGATCACACAGTTATTCAATTGCTGCGATTACATTCTATTTCTCAAAATGCAGGAGCAGCTCTCAAGTTCTTTTAAAAAAAATTATTCGGAAACGTCCGTGATGTTTCTAATCAAACTGAGCTTCAAAATTCTTTTGCATTGCTTTTCTTTTAAACCTGTGGCAATAATTTGGTTGGCAGACACACTTATGAGGAATTAAGAAAACGTAACCCCTTCTTTGATTCTATAAAAAAATTATCTGAAATAAAGCCCCTCAATGTGAGAATATAAAACTCCGTGGAATTTGTAGTCAAAATGGAGTTTTTTGTTTTGTTTTGTTTTAGTTCGATGAGCAGCGTCCCTGATTTTGTAGACACCATTCGGGTTGAAGTCTGTCGGCGTTCACACCTCGCTTCACCAAACGCTCACGGTGATGGATAAGACGATCAGCAGCGTCTCTCCAAGAGGAGAAGGGATTTGCCCAAAGACGCTCAGCGAGAGCAGCTCCTCGGGGCCAAACTTTGGCTTCAAGACCCATCTCATCAACCTGTGAGGATAAGCCACATAAATCCCATTAATATCCTGTATTCCCAAAGTTTCTTTCACGCCCATGCATTAACGCTGCATCTTGGGGTTAAACTACAAATACCGTTCCGTAATTACCTGTTCAGACCAAATTGCGGCTTCACCACCGATGATTTGTCCTGGTTGCAGATCGATTTCTTCCGTAGTATTCAATTGAGCAATGACCCTCAAAGGATTGTTGTCATAAACACGCTGCCAAGTTTTGTATCCACCACAAGATCCACGACCTTCTCCCATCTACAAAAATTTCACAAAAAGAACAGGTTGTATACTCTAAAGATTTCTCAGGTACATCAATAGTAAGAGAAACAGGGAATTAATGGATGGATAAAAGAGAAATTTGTACACGGAAATAAAAAAAAGAAAATTCTTACCCAATCTCCAAAACCACAGTCGAATTGCCAAGCATCACGGTTAGAGAAGATTACTCTGTAGCCTTTGTCTAAGATACCAGCTAATGAACGATCTCGTCCGCTGTTACGGAAATGAACAATATACCTGGCAAAGACAAGAATATAGCATTATTATTGTGGACATTCATCACAAATATAATAACCGCATAAATTCTCGTATGTAAATTAACCTCTCAGGATCCAGGATGTTCTCAATATTTTCTTGAATCAACAAGTTAGATGCCCAAACGATGGGGGTAAGTTCGGTTCCACGGGCGGCTCTAACCAATTCGACGTACGCCCTATGAGACGACAGAAATTCATGGTCATTAGCTTTCCATTAAACCTACAATATTTATCAGTTTCTATACCAGCTTTTACTCACCTCCTCTGGAATGTGGCCCACAATTGAAGGAATTCTCTCTCAGTTCGGTTTCTACGTTGGGCAGCAAGGAAATCCGTAATTTCCTTACTAGAATTCCAGCAGTTGAAGTTGACATCATCACCACCCATGTGGAATGCGTCAGTGTCGAAGACACCCAAAAGATCCCGGTACAATTTTCCTAAAAAAGAAAAAACAAAGTTATTAACATTAACTTTTTACCTGGGAACGAATAAACAGCAAAAAATAAATTTAAAAAGTATGGAAAAACTGTGAAGTAGGTACAAGTCACTCACCTAAGACCAAGTAAGTTTGCTCATTAACAGGGTTGAGTTGTCCACAAGGCTGAAACAGGGAATGAATACACATTATAATTACCGGAAATTTAATTTCCATTTTTTAATTGAGTAATCCCCATAATCCATGCAAATTAATATAATATGGCTTACAGGTTCACTACAGAATTGATTCCAAGGCTCAGCATTGACACAAACAGCCATAGGTCCACCACTGGTGACACTGACAGGGCTTGGTTGAATGGTGTTGGGGCCAGGTTGGACGGCATTGCTCTTCTCAAGTCCTTGCCAACCACTACTGATATGGGAGGGAGCATCTAATTCAGGAATGACTCGGACACCTCTGGATAATATAACAAAGAAACCCGGTTAGAGAATATTTAGCCTCACAAAGAAATCAAACCTGTGTCATCACAGAAACCCACCTAATTCTGGAATATTCAACAAAATCCTTAATTTCTTCGGGGAAGTAGATTTTATCGGGAGTGTATGCACCATACAGGGTCAATTGAGGGACTCGTTGAGAGTAGAAGGGGAAGGAGTGGGAGTCGGTGATGTGCCAATGGAGAGTATTGAGTTTGTTGTAGGCCATGCCATCCACAAGTTTCTTCATGCCCTTGATGGACACGAAATTCCTGGAAGTATCCAGCATAAGTCCTCTGTAGGCGAAGAGAGGTCGGTCAATGACGGCACCAGCAGAAATGATTTGAACTGTGTCCCGTTGCTCATCGTAGGCAATGAGCTGACTCAATGTTTCCAGACCGTGCCGAGCACCAAAGAAGGTATCACCCCGAACTTCAGCAGAGACCACATTCCCCTGAGTTTCAATGTCAATCCTGTAACCCTCGGATGTCTCCAGGGTCAGTCGCTCTTCTGGATCGTCCACGACAACCTGTGATCAAATTATATTGAGAATATGCATAAGGCATACGAGGCATATGTTATATAATTACATAAAATACAGCAATTTACATGAAAATGTTTCATGTTGCCCCTTCTGTGGTATAATAAAGGCCACACTTGAGGCACCTAAAATACAGAAGTTTCTACAGAAAAACGGCAGTTCCTACCTGCACTTGGACAACGGTTCCTTCAATGACATTGTCATATTGTTTGTCAAAGGGATTAGAACCACCTTCAGCGTAATTGGGGTGCATCTTGAGGATATTTGACTGGAAATCAGCAATGACTCTATTGAGCAATTCCCGGGTTCGGTCAGTTGGAGCGGTGACGGGGAGGATTCGGAGATTTTGGGGCTTGAATGGGACGACCACACGACTGAGTTCCACATCGCCTGGTAGGAAAAAAAAACAAATCATTTGTCATATATTACACTTTGTCCAAATAATTCTCCATGATTTTTCAAGTATTTAGATGTAATGAAGGCAATGTCCAGCTAATGCCCGTGTATGCATGGGTGTGTTGTGTCCTATTCATTTCCGAGACAGTCATTGCTCACTTATTATCATGGGTATTTTATGGATCTATATAGTGATAAAACATTTTTTTTGTAATTTCTTAACTTAAGAAATACCATTTTATATGTAGTTGTGGCACGCTAAATGCCTTCAAAGTTGAAATAAATGGTTAATCTCTCCAATCCGAACGTCTTGTCTGCCTCCCTCGTGTATGTCACTCTGGCTTAAAATGGACAGAGGAGAATTAATCTGATTTTGTAAGCTGCTTTTACTTTGTCAGCGTGAACAACATCATAATTAATTATGTGTACTTCCGGGGGAAGCACAAGTTAACATCCACCCAACAATGTCTTGTTTTTCCATATTAAACTGCGGAATTACTCAGACTAAGCATTGTACGTATTCTCCATAATGACTAATAATAATAACTCATTTTTTATTCTTTTCTCTCCCATATTTTTTTGTGGTTCTTCTCACCAAAGATGAAAAACCTTGTGGTATACATAGGACTTTGTGCAACTCTTAGGACTCTTAATCGCTAGATCTAAAAAAAATGCCTTCATGCTTCTTTCTTGAGATTACTGACATGGGTAGAAGTTGTAATGTCATGATACAATTAGAACGGGTATGAAGACGTGAAGAATCTGGAGTGACTGAACTTGTGCGCCAAATATGCTAATAATTGCCACAATGTGAGAGGAATGCTATTAAGCAATGAAAACCTGCAGTTAGTACTTTTTTTCCCTTCTTTTGTGATTAATACCCTAAGGAAGTTGTGACAAAATGTGTGAATTCTAAATTATATTACACATTTCAGATGCATTCACGAAAATCTTGCGACGTTTTTTTTTTTTTTGTTTTTGCAGGAATTCTACACCATTTTTTTAACAAACATCCCTGTAAACCGTTTATCATATGCACATGCGTTTGGAAAGTGAAAGATTTGTGGATTGTGGAACCAGTTGACGGTGATACGTGTGAATAATTCTTCCAACTAACCGCTACAACATTTTCCTCCTCCCTAATACATATTACAAGACTCATACAAGCTGACTTGTTACTCTCCAAAAGGCTGTGGATGGAAGCCCTGTATGATCTTGCTGACCAGTGAGATTTCCTTAACTGAAAGACGAAGAAGATGAAGAAAATTAGCATTCACGTCGCAAGGGGAAATTATTACAAAGCTAGGGAGTTGCTCAAAGCAAAAGTTGTTTTGCGGCTGCATGAATCTGAAAGCAGTTACGAGGTGAGTGATTGTTCTGGGGTGAGGCGAGAGAGAGAGAAAGGAAGAGATAGAAAGAGAGAGGAATGAAGAGAGAGCACGATAAGGAGACAGCGAGAGTACATGAACGAGAGAGAGAAAAAGAAAGATGAGATAGAGGCAGAGAAAGGGCAAGGAATGGAGACAGAACACAAGAAGGAGACAGGGAGAGAGAGAGCAGAGAAAGAGAGATGCGAGAGAGTTACAGAAACGTGAGAGAGACAAAGAGAAATGAGAGAGAGAGAGAGTCGGAGAGGAATGAGAGCTGCAGAGAGAGAGAGACGGAGAGGAATGAGAGAGGCAGAGAGAGAGACGAGAGGAATGACAGAAGCAGAGAGAGACAGAGAGAAATGAAAGGTATAGAAAAAGACATGGAGAGAGAGAAAGGAAGAAAACAATTTCTTGTTTCACATCAACAAGATGTAGTATCCGCAGGTAGATGTATCAACTTTTACGTAACTGATTTATGTAACAGAGCTATGCGACTAGCAATTGTAAGGAGAAATGGCAGTAGGGTCCTATTAAACACTGGGAAATCAATGACTACAAGTTTCTGCACGAGCATCCTTTGCAGAATGAAAGGGTTGCAGATGAAAAAACTCTGGCACTTGCCTCTCCCGTTTTTTTTTTATGAAGCACAAGAGCGTCACACTCAACATCTGTGACAGGCACACACAAAAATTAATCTGCACTCTAGCCTGTATGCCTTTTGTAACTCCTGATTCAGCATGAAAGAATTAAACACGGTGAATTAAATTTAAAATTCATTATGGGTGCCATTCTATAAGTGGGATGAAACTGAGCTCAATATCATTGCATTCTATTCCTTGATTTACTTTTGGCATCCAGATATATATATGTGTAATGTGCTATATGTATATGCAATTTTGAAAATAATACCTGTTGGTCTGGGCCAGATAGCACGGAAACGTCCACAACGTAAGCGGCAGGTATCCAAAGACTGAATTACCGTCGAGTCCGATCTCAGTTTTTTTGTACAGGTGCCATTCTTACAGACGTATGTCCATGGTGAGGGCATGCTATGGGAGAAATTGTTACAGACAAAGATTGTACTTCATACTAATTTTTTTTTGCAAATATAAGACATACATAGATGTATACATAAGTTATTTCTGAGAACGCCACTAAAATTAAGGGGCAAAATATTCCTGTGGAACCGATACAGAGACTATTCCCGCGGCGAACATTAATTGCTATACATATTTTTTATATGATAATTAATGAGCAAGTAGAAACATTAGACGACGACAATTATAGAGTATAAATAATAGAGTGTAAATGAATGGCAAAGGAAGTTTGTGTAGGTAGAATCGAAAGAGATTTGTATATCGAACATACAGAAATACATGTATATATGCATTTCTTTGAGTTCCCAATGGGGAAAATGGAGAAAGGACATTTGTATTGAGAGATGATAATCACAGCAGGAATGAAAGGAAACTTTGCTCACAATAGTAGCAGAGAAAAGAGAAAGGCATACAACAGGCCATCCCATACCACTTTCAATGTGAGACTTTCTTTTTTTTCTCAATATTACTTACTGAATAAGGGAATGACTTTTCCTTTCTTAAAAATTTCCCTCCATATAGTAAGCAAAAGGTAAATAAATGGGAATTCTTGATGCATGTCAGGATAAAATTAACCTTGTATGTGTTTCCACATTTTATCCCAGAGCCATGCCTTTCCCCAGGAATGGAAAGGAAATGGTCTCCAAATTAAATTACATAGAAACTAATGGGGAGAAAATGAAATAAAAATACTCACCGAAAATAAGACTGTCCACTAGTCTCAGGTAAATACACAAGAGCGAAGACAGACACGACGGAAACAATCAATAAAAACTTAAATTTATCCATGATTTTATATGAAAATTATTGAGCAAATCGAAGCTCCTCACCCAAAAAAACAAAATTATATGAGCGAAATAAGAGAAAAAAAAACAATTATGAAAAAGCAACAACCAAATTAAAAACCCTCAATTTTTGTGAATGCTATGACTAGCAGACACACACACCAGTCACTGAAATGCCAATAAAAGTTTGGATTTTCCAGGAATATTCGGACGTATACTCTCCCTTTAATGAAAAAAAAATGTATTCCTCAACTAAAAGAAACTTTGTTGGTTGAAAAAAAAAACTTGTTGAGTATTAAGTTGGTAGACCTGTCCGGAGGTCAAGCACTCAGGAGAGATGTAGTCTACTGAGTGAACTTGCCGAGCATCCGCCGATAAAAATGAAGGAAAATGTGGAAGTATACGAAGAAGAAAAATATTTCTCAAGCCTCGTCAGCAGTTTGCATTATTATACCTTCCTCCGTTTTGGTGAGACTGGCCTTTAGGCACTGGTTTTGGCGATACACATTATCTTCAAATGTTATTTTATAGGATTTTTCTGCCCTGGTCGTCATGTGTGAAGCTTATACCCGAGGTAAGGTTTCCCCCTCTTATTTTTTTCCCCTTTTTAATACAAGAAATTCGTATACCGATATATTCAAGAGAGTATAATACTCTTACTTGAGAGGGAGAGAGCATAAGATAAAAGTCGACGACGACGACGATGATGAAGAAGAAGAAGTAGACACGTTTTGTATCCGACCGTGTGCCAATGGACCGACCTCCTGGCCGGTCTAACTTACTTACTTAAACCTCTTCGAAAAATTTCACCAAACAAATCCTGTTTTTCCCCATCTCTCTCCCTCTCTTTCTCTCTCTTTTGTGAATGTTCAGGTGAAATATATATGTATGCGTTTCCATACGCAAATTTTCTCTAAATTCTACTCTCATCTATGTTATATTAGTACTTATTACAGCAAGAAAGTTGCAGGTTCTGCATCATTCGTTTCATCCTTCATATTATGGGGCTCTTCTTCCTTTCTTCCCTTTTTTCCCCCCTATTAAAACAAGGTACACACACACGCGGGCTTCAAATCTTAAGGGAGTTCACTCAGTCGTGAGAAAACCAGATGAAATCAACGCTATAGCTGACAACATGCCCATTCAGAACTGCTTTGGTGTTAGAAGTTTACCAAGATTTTTTTTTAACCTGTCTCTTTCTCTCAGGCATTTTGGTAGTGGTGGAGGTATTATCCTTTCAAGGAATTACCAGAGTAAAAATTTAATAATGATGATTATTCCTCTATGCGTAACCCACACCCTTCAAAAGACTTATTACGGCCCGTGTGAGTCTTTTTAATATACTTATTATTGTTACACAAGATTTTGAGAAAGTGTATAGGATGCACATCCTATGCATGGCTTGGTGCTCAAATACATACTATGTACATTATATGCAATGTAAGGCATGTCCGGACTCTTCATTATGTGGATGTAGGTGTTTTGAAAGAATGTTTTTAAAAAATTTCACTCTTTTTTCCCCGTCATTTTCACTCATTCTGTTGGGCCCGGAGTTGTGTTAGTCGTGTAGCACTTACTCACAATCTTGTTAATTTCCCCCAAAAAAGCTATTTACATGCTACACTTTTGTGTTCTCTGGCACGGTACCTGATCATTGTCTTTGTCTTTCTCTCTTCTTCTGTCTCTCAGACTTTTTTCCTTGTGTTTCTTCTTCTAGCATTCTGTCTTTTTACCTTTCTCAATCCTTCTCTCTGTATTTCTCGCTGTCTTTCTCTCTTCTTCTCTGTCTTTGGGTTTCTTCCACTCGGCCCGTCTGTCTTTCTTTCTCCTCTTTTTCCAAGCATTTCTCACTATCTTTCTCTCTTGGTCGTAGTCTTTCTTTTCTCTGTCTCGCTTTGTCTTTCTCGTTTCTGTCGTTTCCTCACTAACTCGTCGTTTTTTCTGCTTCTCTGACTTCTCTGTTTTTGCTCGATGTCTTATTTCTCTTAGTCTATCTGTCTCGGTTTATCTCGATGCCACTCTCTCTCTCTCTCTCTGTTTGTCTCAATGTATTTCTCTCTATCTCTCTATTTGCAGCGAATTCTTTGTCTCTGTTTGTCTCTCCACCATTGTAATTGTATCTCTGTTTGTCTCTGTAGCTTTTTAATTGTATCTCTGTTTGTCTCTGTAGCTTTTTAGTTGTATCTCTGTTTGTCTCTGTAGCTTTTTAATTGTATCTCTGTTTGTCTCGATTTCTCTCTCTGTTTGTCTTTATGTTGCTCTTTTCTCTCTGTCTCTAACTTACTCTTTTCTGCCTGTCTCTATCCTTGCTTTTTTCTATCCTTGCTGTCTCTACCTGGCTCTTTTCTCTCTGTTTGTATCTACCTGGTTCTTTTCTCCCTGTTTGTCTCTACCTGGATCTTTTCTCTCTATTTGTCTCTATCTGGTTGTTTTCTCTTTGTTTGTCTCTATGTTTTTATTTATTGCTCTAATTGTTTCTACCTTTCTATTTGTACCTTTGTTTTTCTGTATCTTTTCCTTTGTCCCTCTGTTTGTCTCGTCCTTTCTCTTTGTCCTTCTGTTTGTTTCCTTTCTCTTTGTCTCTATCGTGCTCTTGTCTTTCTGTTTATCGTCATTTCTTTCCCTCTCTCCTTCTTTGTGTCTGAATTTCTCTGTCTCTCTCTCGCTCTTTTTGTTTGTCTGGATGTCTTTCTCTCTCTCTGTCCGTTTGTGTGGGTTTCTTTCTCTCTCTCTGTCCGTTTGTGTGGGTTTCTTTCTCTCTCTCTGTCCGTTTGTGTGGGTTTCTTTCTCTCTCT
>JAQGBT010005728.1:0-13764 GCA_034698585.1 Disparrhopalites patrizii
TAGAAAAAGAGAGGCACAGATAAAATTAAAAATATAAAACGAGAGACACAGAGAAAATAAAAATAGAAAAAGAAAGGCACAGAGAAAATTAAAAATATAAAACGAGAGACACAGAGAAAATAAAAATAGAAAAAGAAAGGCGCAGAGAAAATTAAAAATATAAAACGAGAGACACAGAGAAAATAAAAATAGAAAAAGAGACACGAACAAAATAGAGCAAGAGAGAAACAGAAAACAAAAGAGACAAAAAAGATTGGAGGAAACAGTGGAAAAAAGAGAGACCAAAAAGGAAATCAAAAAGGAGTCAGAGAGGAAAAGCGGAAAAATAAAGGAAAAGAAAGAAAAATAGCGAAAGAGAATATGAAAAGGAAAAGAAAAGTGGGAGAGAGAAAGACAGACCAGCGAGGTCGAAGTAAAGAGAGAATCAAGACAGAAAAAGGAGAATAAAGAGACAATATGGATTGATAGAGAGACAAAAATAGTAAAAGAGATGAGAGTGGGATGGAGTGAAATAAAAGAAGAAAGAGAAAAAAAAAGGTAAATACAGATACAGCAAGTGGTAAAGACAATAATATAAAGAATAGTGCAACACTGAGAGAAGCACAGAGGGAGAGAGAGAGAGAAAGGTGAGAAAGGAATCTCAAATATAATCCAAATCCCTATTGTTGTACATGGTTGACCTTTACCATTACTAAAAAAAATTTGAATACACATCTTAAAGCATATTGCTGCTCCCGGTAATAGCAAAAACTCGTCCATATACAAAAACTCTTAAAACATATATGTAGATATTTCTTCTCAAATTTTCCACACTAATATTTTACATGCTTCCCCCTTTGCTCTCCCACACAATCACAGTTGTGGTTGGGACCCTCTCCAAAAAAATGTGGATTTTTTTTACTTATGGAAAAATATGTATTACCACGAAGATTTTGCTGGTGAAAAAATAATAACATAATTTTAGTTTGACTGCTAACCATAAAGAAAGGGAGAGAGAAAGAAATTTTTTTTGTCTACTAAATAAATTCTTGTGGTGGAAGACGAAGAAGAGTGCACGTCTGTAATTACAGACACTCTATTGAGGGAAATATTTTGGGCTGGGAGTCACTTCTCTCTCTCTCTCTCTCTCTCTCTCTCTCTCTCTTTCTCTATTTCTCTCTCTCCTTTTCTCGCTCCTTCTCTCTTTAATGGCCCCAGCCCTGTTCTAATGGAAATTTATGCGAGCCTAATTGCAATGCAAAGCGTAGTACTACTACTCCTATTACCGCCTCGGAGAGTGTACAACGAGGAGGGAAAAAAAGAAGGAATTACTGGTATTATTACTGATTCTCTTCCCTTTTACCATGCCTTAGAGTGTATGGGTTGTGCCATGAGATTTTTTTTCAGGCTTCGGTTGTTTGTCCTCATCATCTTCTCTCTCCTTCTTCGCCTTAGAACAGGACGTTTTTCTTTTGCCAAGAAAGAGAGAGAGAGTGAAAAAAATAACCACGAAAAAAATGGGAGAACTTATGAGTGGCTTTGACTCCTCTCTCTCTCTCTCTCTCTCTCTCTCTCTCTCACACTTGATTTTTTTCTTTGGGGTCTTCCTCTCTAAATATTAATTCGCTCCGCTTCAAACATTAAACACTTGTCGTCTCTTGTTCCTCACAAATACCAGATTCATGCTCAACCGCACTTTCTTCACGTCTCTCTCTCTCTCTCTCTCTCTCTCTCTCTCTCTCTTAGCGAATCGTTTTTTCTCTCTGGTTAGAGCGTACGTGTATCATTAGTCATTTGTTCAATCCTTTCGTCTTTATTGCCTTGTCTTCTGCAAGGTTTTTAATTTTTCTTTTCTCGATTTTTCTTTCGATGTTTATGCACACAATTAGTTATTTTAATTTAAGTCTAGGATTTTATCCATTCGTATTGAACTTTGGCCTTTATCACTGTCCCTGTCTATAGTGGCCTTGATGTATCTCGTTTCTTTACTTATCTTTATATTTGTTCTTTTTCTGTCTCTCTTTGTTGTCCTCTGTATATTTCTTCTTTTTCTGTCTTTCTTTGTTTTCCTCTCTGTATATTTCTTCTTTTTCGGTCTCTCTGTTTTCCTCTCTCTCTCTCTCGTTCTCTCTGTCTTCGTCTCTTTCCGGTTTTCCTCTCTCTCCTCTCTCTATCTCTCTTTTTGTCTCTCGCTCCTCTGTTTTCCGCTTTCTGTCCTGCCTGCTTTCTCTCTATTTTCTTTTCTGTCTTTCTCTATCTTGTTTTTTCCTCTCTCTCGTTTTTTTGCGTTCTCCCTTTCTCTTCTCTTCTATTATTTCTCTTTCTCGTTTTTTTGCGTTATTCTCTCTTTCTCTTCTCTTCTATTTTTCCTCACTTTCTCTATTTTTCTCTGTTTTTTGTCTTTCTTCTTTCATGTTTTTCTCTTTCTCTCTCTCTCTTCAATTTATCCTCTCTTTTTTACTCTTTCCTCTCTCTTTTCCCTGTCTTTCGGTATCTCCCTGGATTTTTTCTGTCTTACTCTGTTTCCTTGTTTTAATTTTCTTTCTCTCCGTATTTTCCCTTCTAACTTCTCTGAATCTCTACCTCCAGATGTTCTGGCACAATATCATCATCCCATTTTTTTCTATTCTTCTCTTCCTGCTTTTTTCTCTCTCTCGCATTCTCACTCTCGCTCTCGACGACACTTGTCTCCCTCGGGCTCCCTCCCACATTTCACATCTTTTGTCTCGGTTCCGCGCATTGACAGGGCCTTTTTTTTCTTGTCTCGCCCGCAAAATAAAAAAAAGGAACCTCTAACTCTAAACCAACCCAAAAAGTCACATACAGTGCCATACAGAAGTCTTTGTGTGTACAGTAAATCTTCCCGAAATTTTTCACACATATTTTTTTTTACCTCCTACATATCCTCGTAATTTTTTGACGGGATAGATTTTTCCTTTGGTCTATCTACATCCTCTTTCTTAAAGTACATGCACATGTTTTTTTTTACCTTGTCGGTATATATGTACTGGGAGAAAAAAAACATCTTGTAGTAGTGCACATTCCACTTTAACTCGATAAAAACCGGCTGGGTTCCATGATGTGAATTGAAGAAAAAGGATTGGATGCGGAAAAGGTGTTTTTCCATATTAAAAGTGACTTTTCCCTTTTTTTTTGGTGGTGTCATTTAAAAGGCTGACGCTGGGGTATACAACTTGTTTGGTTTCTTGTAAGACGACAGAGAGAGAGAGACAGGGAGACAAGTCAAATTTAAATTATGAACATGGAGACAAGCATGTCACATAAATGGAAGGGGGGAGCTCGTTGAACAAAACAACGGTCATTTATATAAAAACCCACACACGATGAGCAAGCTACTTGTAGACGAGTTCTCTTCCATCTTGTTTAAAAAGAATGAAATGACAATTTTTTTGGGAATGGCACGAGCTTTTATAAAAATTGAGAGAGAGAAAAAAAAAGTTTGTTTATTAGGGAAAAATCCACTTTTTTTTATTTACGAAAAAGGGGAATGAGAAAAACTTCATCCTGTGGGCTTTTTGGGTATGTATTTAAACGGTATTTTTTTAAAAATATTTTACACAATAATTCCTGCTTTATAAACCGTGTTGTTTATCGCTTGACGCCATGGATTTTTCCACCCCCTGGACATACTTTGGGGAATTTATTAAATGTTAGCAAGTATTTAAGGTTGTTTAAGGGGAAAATGTTTCTTTTGAGTTATCCCCTGAGTGTTTTGGCCTTGCCGCATTTTTATAGGCTATGCAATTATGAAGGAGGGTCCAAATTGGTGGTCTCTTGCGGAATAAATTATGTCGGATTTTTTTACGTTTTTTTTTGTTAATTTCTTTTATATGCCTTAGGACTTGCGCTGGAATGTCCTGTTTGGGTTTTTTACAGGAATTTAAACGGATCTTATTGACGTTAATAATTTTTTTAGGGGGGACGCAAATCCTTTATTTTTTTTATTATTAGCCGCAAACCATTTTGCTGGTGTTTAATTTAATCATTATGAAGGATCACTTTTGAAATGAACAATATATGCTTTTCATTTGCCATTTTTCTTACATTTTGAAAAAACCGCCATTTGAGCATGCGAGAAGAAACTCGGTAAATTATAAATGCATTGTCGCGTCTAAACAATTTAATTTCACAGCTAATAAAACTGCCCTACTATGTCAATCGCGCCTAATTAATCGTGTCGTGCCTAATTACTCAACTGCCGCGTCAAATTATTTGAATGTCGCGCCTAATTAATTTAATGTTCAATGGTGGCTAATTATTTAAATTTTGCGCGTAATTACTTAAATGTCCTACTTAATAAACTAAATGTCGTCATCAAATATTTTCACGCTCTCCTATTTTCAATTTCGCGCTTATAATTTTTTATATTCAAAAATTCAAATTCAAAAATGTTTCCCGCCACAATTTTCAAAATTCAAAATTGGAGCCATTGCTCATTAAAATGTAAGAAGCTGTAATAAAACTGCCTGACTTTCTTCTGTAACGCCAGCTTGTATTATTTGTACGCCTTTAACAAGAACACCCCAGGCGCGCCATGAGCCGGCTGGAATGGCGGGAGAATTTAAATTTTAAATAGCCCAAATATGTTTCCGGTGTCCGTGCTCAATTTATGTACAAGGAATGCATTGTAATTGCAAATGGTAAATTTCCCATTATCCTCCCGTGCATATGGAGTTCCACCCAAAAAAAATAACAACATTCCATAGGAACACTCACACATGATTTTTTTTTCATGAACAATTTGAACAAACACGGGCATGTAAAAGGAAGCACAAGCCCACCATTGGGAACAACCATTTGAAAAAAAACTTGAGTCATCATCATTACTAGCATCCATACAAATCAGGGAGAGAGAGAGAGAGCGAAAGAGCGAGACAGAGACGAATTGAGTGAGAGACGCATATAGCCTAGGAGAGAGAGAAAGAGAGAGAAGATGAATCAATATTCAGCAACTTTTGTGTCGTACGCGTACCATATAATCAACTCATGTTGTTGACTCTACTAATTTTCACGAGCTCCCACAAATACTCTCGAAAAATATTTAAAAAAAAGTAACAAAAAAATACACATGCGAGAGAGAGCGAGAGATAGAGAGAGACACGACAAAACACAGAATGAGAGTCCGGAAAATAGAGACGAAGAGAGAGAGAGAAAGAGAGAGGAAGAGAGAGGAAGAGAGAGGAAGAGAGAGAAAGAGAGAAAAAGAGAGAGAGAAGGAGAGAAAAAGAGCAAGAGAAAGAGAGAGAAAAAGAGCGAGAGAAGGAGAGACAGAGAGACGGAAAGAGAGAGAGGGGGAAACTAACGCCAAAGTTTTTTTTATGACTCTGTCTCTCGCTCTTTCATGCCTCTCCTGTTTTACATTATTCATATCTTTCCATGTATCTCTTTATTTTTCCTATTTGTACACTAAAAGGCACAGAGACACAGGAAATATTTTTAATGGTCTGTATTTGCTTTTTTTCACTCCTTTTTTCAACGTTTAGTGAGAGGAAAAATGGCTTTGAAAGTCAACTAAAAAAAATTGTACAGTTTTATTTCAATTTGTCTTTCTCTGTATTTATTTTTGGGGCAGTGGAAATATTTCTTTTCCAAAAGGGAAATAGAAAAGTGTATTATTTTTAGGAAATGAGGGATTAGCGTGGATTTCAAAGGGGAAAAATTGTATCTTACACAAATAGGAATAAAATCCTGTGAGGTGTTAATCTTTGTTTATAAGGAAAAGCCATTTTTTTTAGTTTCAAAAAGAGATTAGACAGGCGAAAAAATGGAAGGAGTAGGAAAATAAGGGAGACAATTGAGAAAGCGGTTTTTAGAGGAAAAATGGCTTAGGCGAATTATCCAATTCAGATAGTGCACAAAGAAAAAAATTCCATTGAATCCAGTCATTCACTTTTAAACGTTTAATACGGGTAATTTATTCCCTCTCCAGACTTCCTTGGTCCACCGCACAACCCGGCGCCTTGCGCTCGTGAAGAAAAAATCGATGGGTAATAATAATAAGAAAAAAAAGTAATATTCCGTTAGAAACAAGGACAAAAAAATATCCCAAGTTTCTCCTCCTTCGAAAAATTGGGCGGAATTTTTTTTTTTTAGGAAAATCTATTATTGGAAAAAAAGGAACACGCATATGGTGGGTGACCATAAATTTTTTTAAATTACTGCGGGAAACGAGTCTTTTTTTTATGAGGGGAAAATGGAGGAAAAAATTGGAGTTAGAAAAAATAAATAAACGCTTTCTTTAACAACAACATCCTGCCCCTTTGCCTCGAGTCACGGGGTTCAATTTCCCTTCTTTTAGTTTAGTGGCTTTTGGCGCATATAAATATATTGAAATGCGTTCAAGGGAAGGCCATTTTAGTTTTCACACTCACTCTCATTCCCAGCTTCGTGACCCGTCCAAAATTCAAGGGGGAGGGGGAAGAGGGAGAAAATCTATGCTTGACAGGGAGAAAATCAATCAGGAAATACAAGGAGCACGGATTTAATGACAGCAAGAGAGTGAAAAACAAGAAGGGAGATAGAGACAAAATGGGGAGATAAGGACAGAGATAAAAAGGGGTAAGCAAAGCGCAAAAGATGGAAATAAAAATCATGCGGAGAGATAGAAAAAAAGAAGGAAAAACAACGGAAAGGAAGAGAAATACATACAGGGGAAAGAAAAATCAAATGGGAAGAATAAACGGGGGTAAAGAGAGGGGAAAAGAGTACGAAATAGAGGAAAATGCAACAAAAAAGAGAAAAAAGAAGAAGTGAAAGAAAGCGAAAAAATAGGAAGTGAAAAAAGAGAGAAAATAGGAAGTGAAAAAAGAGAGAAAATGTGAAAGCAAGCGAAAAACGAAAAGTGAAAAAAGAGAGAAACGACAAAGTGAAAACAGAAGACAAAGAAATAGAGTGAAAAGTGAAAGGAAGAGAGAAAATGGAAGAAAGAGATTAAAAACCGGAATAAAGTAAGAGAAAAAGAGACGAAAAGAGAAATAGGAAAAAACAAAAAGTGGAAGAAATTAGAGGATAAATGAAGGGAAGAGATATAATCGAGAAAAAGTGAAAAACGAGATAAAAAGGCAAGAATAGAGGGGAAGAGAGAAAAAAATGAAAAGATATAGAAAAGGTGAATCAAACAGAGAAATAAAGGAATATCAGCAATAACAAACTATTAAAAGGAAAAAACAGAGAAATAGAGAAACATTCTTAAAAAGGTAAATAAAAGGATAACCTGAGAAGGAAAAAAGGAAAGAGCCACGGAAAAAGAGACAACCTAACAACGAGAGAAAGCCGGAGAGATCAGATAGAAATGAGAGAAAGGAAAAGAAAGAGCACGAAAAAGAAGGAAGCGAGGGAGTCATGAGAAGGGTGAAATCCGCGGAAAATAAAGAAAATAAATGTGACTGACTGCTCATAAATTTACACCATGGAAAATTTCCTTCCTCACTCCGCCCTTCCGTCAAACATCTCATGTTTATTTTCCATTCACCATACACATAATTTTGTGATGGACACATATTTACAAATTTATTTTTCTTTTGAATTCTCCCCCCGAAAAAAAAAATTGCATGGATGTGTCAAATTTTGTAAATAGAAATTCCTTCACTACAGTAAACGTTGTTATGGGACATTTTTCACGTCAATCCATTTACAATCTTATCACACCATTTTCTATGTAAGAAATGCGAGGGGGAGATGTTGAATTTAATTGTGGAATCGCAAAAAATTGTACCAGAAAAAAGAAGATTAAGGTAATTTGGATATGAAAGGAAAGGAAAACCATTTCAACTCATTAACCCTGTGCTAGGTCCTTTTTTAAACTATCAATAAAGGAGACCTTTTTTTGGATTTTTGTATAAAAAACAATTGTACGTCAAGATGGAAATGTTGAACTTCTTGCAAACAGAGGAGAACCGAGAGGAGAAAGAAGAAAAAAATGGGTGGGGGAAAGAGAGAAAAAAAGTTCACAAATAATTATTTTTGCATGTGGGAGGCCGACGGGAATGAAGTAAACTTTATGACCATCCAATTGCATGTTTGGGGCTACTTGTACAACACGGAGCTTTGTGGGGGTACAAATGTTTAACATGTAAATAAATGGAAGAGTGCAATTTGTATTTGTTAAAGGAGGAGCGGACGAGTCAGTGCCTTATCAGTAGTATAATTCCCAAATGGTGAACATCCACATAGACAAGGCACAAAATGGGAAGAGAGAGAGAGACAGACAGACAGTGATATTGGTTCTATATGGGACCACTGTCCATTTATGGCAATGTGTGTATGCGGCTCAAAATACAAAAAAAAAATTAGATAAAAAAACATTGTGAAGAAGACTCAATGTCTATAGCTTTTTGTTTACTTTGCAACAAATCCGCATCTTCTGGCTGTGTACCTTCATCTCTGTGTGTGTGCATATTGGCTTATATTTTCCGCTTCACCATCCTGATGATGTGCAAATAAAGTGGAGAGAGAACGAGAGGGCACATGGAGAGAGGAAGAGAGATAATGGAATAGATAATTGAAGAGGGACAGAGACGGAGAGAAAAACAAACCAGGAAAAATAACAACAATTGTAAGAAAGAGAGAGAGAGAATGGTGAGAGAAAGTGAAAAAAAGTGACAAAATATATAAGACGAAATGAGAGAACGAGACGAAGATGGTGAAAATAAAAAAGAAGAAAATTGCAAGGAAAGGCAGGAAAAAGAAAGAAAAAGATTATATAAATAAAAGAGGAAATTCGCGAGGAAGTAGAGAAAAAAGAAAGAGGAAGATGATAAAAATAAAAGAGGAAATTCGACAGTAAGTAGAGACAAATGAAAGAAGAAAATCGATGAGAAAAAAAGGGAAAAATAAAAGAAGAAAAGCGATGAGAGAAAAAAGAGAAAAATGAAAGAGGAAATCGATGAGAGAAAAACGGGAAAAATGAAAGAGGAAATCAATGAGAGACAAAATGAAAGAGGATATCGATGAGAGAAAAAAGGTAAAACTGAACGAGGAAAACGAGAACAAAAAATTGAATTAGGGATTAAGGATAAAATAAAAAGGGAAAGCGAGAGAATGTAGATAAGGAGAGAGAAAGAAAGCGATATGGGAAAATACGAACGACATGAATTTTTAGAGACAGAGCAATTCAATATAAGAAAAAAGAGATTGCGTGAGAGCCTAAAATAGAAAGAGAGGAATAAAATAGTAATAATTTATTTTTAGAAAAGGAGATCAAGGCGGGAAATTGAAATCTCCGGCTCATTTTCCCGTGAGTCGCATTTGCATTTGATTTAGCGCATGACCGCCTGTTTACGTGAAACGTGTGGAAGCCCATATTTACAGCTCTCATCAAACCACTGAAAACTACGAAAGCCCCACGTTTTTGGAGATGAAATCTTGTATATCACAGCAATTATAAGTCTTTTTAAAGGAGACGGTAATGATAAATCTTTCAGAGGAATATAAAAAACAGGTTTTTTTTTGTGTAGAGAAGATATAGAATTACCTAGACTTTTTCTTTTTTTCTTTACCTTCGTTAATACACGATCATTTCGTGGGACAATGCTGTAATTATTATTTTAAAAAACTACATGTAATTGCACACTAAATGGCGGCGCGCCATTTATAAAGCCCACACGACAGGTAATAACAGGCGGTAATTAGTGAGTGAGTTTCACCTCATTCTAAAGTATACAAATCATGTGGATCTCCAATTAATTATTATTCTCTATGTGGGACTCTCCTCGTATCTTCTCTTATCTCCATTTACTTTCGCTCTTATTTTTAGTTTCTCTCTCGCTCTTTAACCTCTTTAGTTTACCCTCTCCGTCTCTCTCTGGCAGATTTGCCTGATCTTTCTTTATTTTCATTCACTTCGTCCATGTTGTTGTTTCTCCTTCTTTTATAGCTTTCTCTCTCTTTTTACATTTTACGCCATTTAACTCGCTTGCATTCTCTCTTTGTATCTCTTCTTTTTTTGTGCTCTTTCATTTACTCTCCGTCTCCTATTTCTCTCTCTCTTTCTCCATTGTTTTTCTCTCTATTTCTTTCAATTGTTTTTTTTTCATTCTCTCGTTGGCTTTGGTTTTCTATCTCTTCAAGGCTTCTCTTTTTGTCTCTTTGTTTATGCTTATTTTCATCATCTAATCAGAATCATTCTTTAATAGTGAGTTCTTCTATTTTCGTTATTTTTATTCTGATTTTCCATGTTTTGTCTCTTTTTATTCTTATTTTCCATGTTTTGTCTGTTTTAATTCTGATTTTCTATGTTTTGTCTCTTTTTATTCTGATTTTTCATGTTTTGTCTCTTTTTTATTCTGATTTCCCGGTTTTGTTTCCGTTTCCTTATATTTTTCTCTGTATATTTTTGTCTCATTTTCATTTTGTTTTTCTTCGTATTTTCATTGCGTGCTTCCGTCCCTTTTTCTTTGCATCTTTTCCTCTGTTTTTCTCTGCATCTTTTTGTCTGTTGCCTCTTTTTTCTTCTCTTTTTCCTCTTAATAATTATAGTTTCCTACGTATTTTCACGGAATCTTATTGTCTCTTTTTCTTTGTATGTACCTTTCTTTTTTCCCTTTCTCGCCGCACCTTTTCGTCTCTTTTTCTCTGTATCGCTTTCCTTCTGTTTTTGTCGTCTCTTCCTTTTATTTCTACTTTCCCACTGATTTGCATCTTCCTCTGTATTTTTTGTCCTTTGATTCTCCGTTTTTTGTATTTTACCTTTCACCAATTTCTGTCTCTAGCCTCCCTTTTCTCCTTGAGTTCTTTTCACCGCTTCAATGTCTTCTCCCTACCTGAACCTTTATGTATCTCTCTATTTCCGTATTATCTTTTATCTCCGCCTTGCCTCCTCTCCCACCCATATTTTGATCTTCTTTCCTCCACTAAAAGTCTCCCATCTCACTCACTTGCTCTCTCGTGTTGATGCCTATATTTCCCACCTGTCCCCATTCTCCCGCCCTATAATTTCCTCCAAAAAATCCCCTGGAACTACGGAAAACACATTGAAAGGATTGAAAATAAAAAAGACACCCGATAAAAATCAAACTAATAATAAATAAAAGGTTTTTTAGGTGGTATAATTTTATATAGTACGGATTAACATCTCTTTTATAGTC
Source organism: Disparrhopalites patrizii (assembly GCA_034698585.1). Lineage (NCBI taxonomy): Eukaryota > Metazoa > Arthropoda > Collembola > Symphypleona > Sminthuridae > Disparrhopalites > Disparrhopalites patrizii. The sequence goes on from JAQGBT010005728.1 coordinate 11,085, forward strand.
ATTACCAAAGACTTTTTTTCTTACTGCATACAACATGGTTATTTTTTCTCTAATAATATTATGCTTTGGGGTCGTACGTTGGAAAGGAATCTGGATGGATCTTTCACATTTCTCTCCGCCCTTCAACTCTCTATTCAATCAAGCACATCAAAATGTTCAACAACACCTCGTCTATCACATTTTTTTTCAATGACCGTGTGTGTGAAGACACCAAACAAAATATAACAACAAACATTTGTGAAGCACAAACAACATTTATGGCACATTGTAAATGCTTCTAATCACTTGGCCTTTCACAAGTCTCTCTCTTTCTCTTTCATTCTCTCTCTTTCTCTCTCTTTCTCTCTCTTGCTCTCTCTTTCTCTCTCATTCTCTCTGTATCTCTCTGGTCCCCTCTAATTCTAATTCCCATTTATCCCATTTAATTTCCCCCTTTAACATTTCCTCACCTCTCTCATTTAACACTAAAAAAAAACCAGTTCCCCTTGAAGATTTATACTCCAATTTAATTTTTTTTTTATCCTTCTTCTTCTTTCTGTCTCCTCCTACTCTTTTAAGAGTTCCCCCCTTAATTTTTTTTCCCCTCACGGAGCAGAAGCAAACAAGCCCATGAAAATTTATAGGACTTGAATTATTATTATTTTTCTGTAACTATGTACTACAAAGACTGTGGCGGTGATGATGGGAGTTTTATAATATTATTATAGGGGATTTTTCTGTGGAAATTTTCAATGGTTGTAATAATAATAATTATTCTCATGATCTACACACACACCACTAGCACTTTGGCCCATGTGTGGCTTTTAAGGAGCAAAGAGGTTGAAGGGGAAAATAGGAGAAGAAAGAACGTTTTGCTGCAGGGAGACGAAGGATCATAAAATTTATATGATTTACACATTCAACTACAGATTAGAGCTTTATTTTAGAGAGAGAGAGAGAGCGAGACAACTTTTATTATCCACGCTTGTCTCGCAATTTCTCCTCTTCTTCTATGACTCTTTGCCTTCTCCATCTTTCTCTCTATTTTCTCTCTCGCGCTTTTTCTTCCTTTGCCTTTCCCTCCCATTTAGTCCCTCTTTCTTTCCTTAATAGCTGTCTCCTTTCCCTGAATCTCCCATTTCTCTCTGGATGCCTTTAGGCCTATATTTTATGTGCTGAAGCAGTCACTCGAAATGGGGGGAATTTACTATTCCATTTACCATCATGAAATATGACGCAGAAAAACAAGGTGGGATTTTTTTTTTAACGCGGATTAAATTCGTGTTTCAATAGTTCCAACTATACACTTATTTGTGTATACATGCATGATATAAGAAATAACACAGATCTCCTTGGAAAATGATTTTTTCCGAGTAAAACGTTTTCTTGGAAAAACATTTCTTTAACATCCTTTAACACGTTTTTCGTTTAACACGTTATGATCAAAATAATGTTTTTTACAAATCAATTTATTTTTCCAGATCAAATAATTATATTTTTGAAACAATTATATTTTTGAAACAATTATATTTTTTAAACAATTATATTTTTGAAACAATTATATTTTTGGAACAATTATATTTTTGAAACAATTATATTTTTGAAACAATTATATTTTTGGAACAATTATATTTTTGAAACAATTATATTTCCCGGACAAAATTCGTGCCATAATATAGGAACAAGAGAATCGAGCCAAAAAGGAAACATTTGGAAAAAAAATAATCGCAATAATAATGGTTAATGATAGCATAAAAAAAGGGTTTCTATAGAAGTCTATTTATGTTTGCATATGTACACATACACATGTACATACATGCATATATATTCTGAATAAGCTAAATCCCTATAGGAGAGCACAGGAGCTTTTAAAAGAGGTTAATTGACATACAAGCCATGACTTTTCATTTCCGCGCACACACACGCTCTGTCTGTCCCACACAATTAGAGGGACCCTCATCCCATTTTTTTCTAGGGCCTTTCGTATGGAGAAGGAAAAAGACGTAATAATTCTCAACGACACCACTGTTCCTTTTTTTTTATATTATTAATCTCTTGTCTCTCTCTCCATCTCTCTCTAGTTATTTTCCTTCCCTCCCCCATCATCCTTTTTGGAGAGGGTGTACAGTGATAATTCTTATTATCCTCTTTTTCCCTCTCTGTCCCACTCCCATAGAGAGTGAGAGAGAGAAAGAGAAAAAAAATCTTTTATACACACAAAACAAATTGAGAAGATTGAAAAGAATTGCGTCTCACCCTCCCTCCTCCCTCGTCTCTCTCAAGGATTTTCAAGAAGAAAAGAAGACCCGACTCTTCGGCCTGTATGCACGAGTCGAGAGGAGGGAAAAAAATGATTTTTTTTCTAGTTTTACAAGTAATCAAAGAACGTCAGTATTACATGTTTGTGAAGGGAAGAGAAAAAAAAAGGTTGGGACGATGATGATGACTTTTGTACATAAAAGTTAATGCCACTTTTGTTGAGAAGGAGGCGGAGGGGATGAGATGAGAGGGGATCAGGCGGGGAGTTAAAGAGAGACACGAAAGGGGGAGGAGAGAGAGCAAGAAATATGGAGAAAGGGAGAGGAAAAAAGAGAGAAAAACAGAAAGAGAGAGAAACGAGAGAGAAAAACAAAAAGGGGAAGAGAAAAGAGAGAGACAAGAGAGAGAGACAGACAGAAAAGAGACAAAGAGAGAGAAAGAG
>JAQGBT010005729.1:0-13763 GCA_034698585.1 Disparrhopalites patrizii
AAATTCAAAATGAATTACAAATAAATTCAAAATGAATTACAAATAAATTCAAAATGAATTACAAATAAATTCAAAATAAATTACAAATAAATTCAAAATGAATTACAAATAAATTCAAAATGAATTACAAATAAATTCGAAATGAATTACAAATAAATTTTAAATTCTAAAAACATTGTTTTCTATCAGAATGCATTAATTCCAACGGTTTTTAGTTTCCCTAATGTTTTGAACTTCATCCGGTTCGTGTCTCCAATTCAGATTTGTGTAGGCTGAGGACATAGAAAAATGGTCATTCTATAACGGAAAAGAATGCAGCTGGCCGCGTTTTTTTGTACGATTTTCGTTTGGACGGTGAAAGCATTTTTTGCTCGGAGAAAGTATTTTTCACCCAAAAAAAGTTGTTTGCGGAGACATTTTCTCAGTGATTGCGCATATATTTTTAGGGTCCTTTTGCCCATTACACTTGTATAATAAAAAAAGATCATTTGTATGTAAGAACACTATTCCCACTGATAATCTGTAATCATAACTGATAGTGTCCTTTTTTTGTGTCTGTTTTGTAGATGGGTGACGCCGCTGGAGACTCCGCAGAGAAAGCCGCCTCCAAAGATCCCACTTTAAAAGATCAATTCTCGGCTTTCAGCCGTTTTGGGGATAAAGCATCGGATGGGAAGGAAATCTCTTTGACCAATTCCGATAAATGGATGAAGCAAGCCCATGTGATTGATGGGAAGAAGATCACCACCACAGATACGTCCATTTGCTTCAAGAAACAATTTAAGTAAGTCTTTTTCTACTTAATTCCCTCCCTTTTTATTATCTATAGATTAATGAATACGAACAGCATCTGTTTTCATATGACATGCGTTACAAATGGAAAATGACATTTTTCAAATGGTGTAAATCCTTGGTGGTGTTTCAATATATTAAAAATAACTTTTAATAATAAATATTTTTTTTGTTGAAAATTTTGCAGAACGGCTAAGAAAATAAATTTTGACGATTTTAAGAAATACATTGATGAATTGGCCCAAACAAAAAAAATGGAGCCGAAGGAAATCCAGGATAAACTCCTAAACTGTGGTAATCCGGGTCTGTCCTCGGCCACAAAAGCAGCCCATGCGGGGGTCGTGGAAAGGTTGACGGACACCTCGAAGTACACCGGATCGCACAAGGAAAGGTTCGATGCGACGGGGAAAGGCCGTGGAATTGAGGGTCGAAGGGACGTCAAAGATAATTCGGGCTACACAGCCGCATTTAAAGGGAAAATTGGAACGGACAAGCCCGAAGGAACGACATCACCCGTTCCACCCACCAAATAAATACACCTTTTTCATTTGTCTCCATCACATAAAAAGTCACAAGAACACCAATCGACAAAAAAAAAACTAAAAAAAAATAGGTGCAATAGAAAAACCCAGCATATAAGAAAGAAATTGTTCTAGCAACAAAAACTAAAGAAATGGGATACAAAAAAAAACAGAAGACAAAAATGAATGGACGGAAATGGAATGTATGATGTAATTCTCCGAAGATTAGAAATATCACAAGAATCATCATATGAACAAGATATATAATAAGGGAAGTTGAAACAAAATAAGAAAAGTTCCCCCACATTTGTTTTGAGAATGAGAAAATGTCAAAAAAAAAAAATCTAGCTGGCAAAACAATAACTTATATTAAAAACATTGTTATGTACATACTGTAATAAGACCCCTCGAGAGAGACAAAGAGTTTGACGTTTTAACTAGTGATTTCGCCCATTTAATTATTAAAAAACTACTAAAAAAAAAGAAAATGAATCAAATGAATCAAATGTGCATTGTACTACTTTAAAACCAAACATATTACTATAACTGTTCAAAGAAAGAAAGAAAAAGCTTGCAATACAAACAAAAGATAGGAAAAAAAAATGTGTGTGCATCTACTTGTACTTGTAAGTATTATTAAAATATGTGCCGGTTCTTCTTCCTTCATTTAAAGTATCTATATACAGACGTGTACATGCATACATACAATATAATAGTATGTAAACACCTTTGTGCATTTCAATGTACAAGTTGTAAAAATAACCAATATTTCACAAATTTAATTACTATTACCACCACCAAGTCGTCACCACACATTCAAGGCTATTATAAAATGTATATGTACACCGCAACCAAGTCTTATACAATGCTATAGAATAAGTTTGGTTTATTATAAACAAACAATTACAACGACGAAAAAAAAAATTGATACGCGACAAAACTGAAAAAAAAAAATTATTTACTGGGGGAATGGAGAATCCCACAAAATACACGATGATAATCAATTAAAATGGTGTGAAAAATGTTACTTTTGTCTATGAAAAAAATGGAACATTTGATGGTATAGATATCGAATGAATGAGAAAGACCGTCAAAAGTGCTCTGTTGCTATTTTGAAGCTTATCATAGCAATTTCGGAACCAACTGGATTTTGTTCTTGTTTCATTTAACTAATTGAGATGATTTTCTTTAGCATGCTTACATTAAAATTGCCATGTGGCGAGTGCGACATTGAAAGTCATGCAATTACTTGGAAGAATCACTTGGTGAGAATTGGAATGAGGACGAAATGCAGTTGGTAAAAAAAATGTTAGGGAGCTATGGGGTGTAGTTCAATTTTCCAATCATTATTCTTATAAATGTGTACATAATGGAAAACGCGGGTTTTCAGCACGAAGCTAATATGACAGGGGAAAATATCATAATTTTAATTGCACATTTAACAAGTGGATTATTTTTTAAATTCCTCGTTAACAATTGCAATTATTTTAGACTTGCACACTATTTGCCTTGTATTTTTTTTTAATTACAAGCTTTTATTTTTGGGAATAATAGGATTCAACAAACCATAATAATGTCTACTGGTTTCGTTCTTTGTGTTAGTGGACAAGTGACACATTACTGTTTTATTTAGGACAACAATTTCGTTTAACAGTATCAAACAAATCCACTTTGTATTATTTTCTTGATTTATTAATTAATTCCGTGTGCCTACACACTTTGGGAATTTTCATTTGTAATTTGTTTTTGCAATTTTGAATTAGATGAAAGTGTCAAGGTCCGCTTGGAGGATATTTTTAAAGGGTGCACATTTTTTCCCCCAATGTCACAGTCTCACAGTATTCTACTAACAATTTTTCTAAGGCAATGAAATCTACATAAAATTAAGGCGTGAAAATGAAAGTTAAATGTGTCTTCATAACGTCAAGGTTTTCTAAAAAAAAAAAAACTAAGAAAAATCTGGCAATCGCTGCCTTAATAAAGCTTGGAACATAAATAAGGGAAATACTAGAAAAGTTTTTAGTAAATTCACTAATTTAATAAGAATTAAAATGACATTTATTATGTGATTGATTACAACTCTTTGGATGAGAAAAGTTGTGGAGGTGTAGTTTTTTGCACTTTTGGAGAAAAAAAAACAACTTATTGCATCTTTCTATGACGTGATGTGTAGATGGTAGGATGCTTAAAAAATTTAGTGGGCACGGGTCAAATTAATAGTCATTGAAAAACAACCTCAAGTAACTTTTTAAATGTCATTCCCTATAGAAAACAAATTAAAAATTCACAAACTACTCAAGTATACCGCAGATCAGATGTGGTTATTATGTAATATAGTTCGGAAATTTGCAAAATTCAATGTCTGTGTAGATATTAGAACCCTTCGGGTAAAAGTTCTTGGAAAAGGTAGACAAAAAAATATTGTGAACAACAACAATATAAAAATTCCATGCTTTGGTAGAAAAAAAAACAATATTCCTTCCAACCTCGTCGTTACGCCAAGATTTATACAAAAACCCTAAAATGGAAAAGTTTTGAAGAAAATTAGATTTTTATTTAATGTCACAATTTTGTCTGTAGTAATTTTTTTTAATGGTTGAGATATTATATCTAGTAATTCTGCCGTTTTAGTCACCTTCTTAGTCTTCAGATTCCTATTACTCTGTAGTATTAAACAAAACTGAGGAAAATATGATTCTCTCATATTACAGCTTTTTGTCTAAGAAAATCATTTGGGATTGCTTCTATGAATAAAATGCTCTTAACATTACGTGTGCAAAAAAAAAAAGGAACATTGCATTGTACAATGATTTAGGTGCTTCATGAGAATTTGTTACTACATATATGTTGAGAAAAAGTATGGAAAATTATTATATTATTAGCATTGTTAGCAAAAAATATGTAGAAGTCAACAATTTGTTGCATAGAATTTTCAACACAATGTATTAAATATAACCTTCCGTTACGTATTGTAATGAAAATATTCATGGTTGAATAAACTCTGTATGATTGCCATAATATCATTGCACGTGTATCCAAATAATTTTTAAAAGCATGTACCAAAAGGACAGAAAAACGTGTGGAAATATCTTGAAATCTATTTGCTTTCTTTTATATGTATTTTATAACCATACTGATGATAAATCTTAATCAGCCTGAGATCATTCGGAATTTAAAAAAAATTATATTATATTCATTTTGCTGACTCAAAAACGGCTAAAAAACGAAAGAAAACCAATTTTAAAAGCTCTTTTAGATGTACGTCAAAGAGCGAAAGAGTTGATATTATTTCAACAAAAGCGCACTCCAAAATTCTACAAAATTAACCAGTAGGAAGCCCGTTAATACAACAAGCTATTGTATTATGACAAAATCAAATTTTTTATTGGATTTTTTAAAATAAACCTGTTCCGGAGGCGGATGATTCAGTCCAGATTAATTCGGCCAGACATATCGTAGGATTTTGCACCAAGTATAACCATCCCCTGGTCGTTGATGATGAAGGACTCGTCGTCCATAATGACTTTATTGTCACACAAGGTGATTAAATCATCCCCGTCTGGTGCTAAAATCGTCAAAAACTCCCGATTCCCTGGTTCCGCCTTCCGATGGTAGACCTCGTTGAAGGACATCATGACCCGCTCCCGAATTGCCGGACCATCAATGTCCACATGGGGATTCACCAGATCCAAGGAAATGAGACGAACGTCCAGGACTTCCTTGTGCAGAATCACCCAGACGTAGGTCGAGCCCGGGAATGTGTTCACGATGTATGTACTGCAATTATTACTGGCTCCAGACAGCAAATTCCCCATGTACTTCTGCACATTTTTGGGCGAACAAAAAAAAACAAACATATGTTTATGTTACCAATAATTACAATAATAACAATTTCAATATACAGGGAACCAAATTTACTCAAGCAGAGGGAATTATTGCACAAGAACAGTGATAAAGCTTGAAAAAAATCAATTAGTGTTTAATACTAAAAAATACAGTCAAAAATATCAAAAAATAGTAATAAATAAATACTAAACCAAATTTTGGATTAAAATACGGTATGCGGCATTTCAAAGGGTTAAATCACACACAACGCTACAAACTCGGGTAGGCGTTTTTTTCTTTCTTTTTTTTTTGTTACCTTTTATGCCTCGCTGAAATGCATTTTACGAAGGAAAATAATCATTTGGACACAAATAATTTTTTTTAAATATATAAAATGTAGTGAAGACTTCACGGGCTTGAATGATTAAGGAATGTTTTCTCCCCTCTTGTTTTTTGCTTAAAACGCCTAGTTTGTTTGAACGACTGCCTCGCTCTTATTCTCGGGAGCTTCTTGCCTTTCTTGAGTGAGATTGTCAATGCATCATAAATACTATATACATAAGAAAGCATTATAATGGCAATATTTTTCTCCCTCCACCCACATAGGCAAGCCAATATGCTGTTCATCAGGATTGAACTGAATTTTATGACATATATAATTATCAACAGCAGCAATAAGGACTACCAGCCCCTCGTTGTTGCTTACTCATTGTCAGTACTTACGCTTCGATAATTGTTACTGTCTTTAATGCATGACATTTATTTATGGTAGGGAGCCGCTTTTTTATGACCACAGAATTATGCTTTTTGCATCATTATATGACGTGGTGTAGACGGTAGGATTTTAGAAAATAGTGGATATGGGTGAATTCATTAATGACCATATAAAAACAGAAGCCCAGCTCAAGAAATTTGTTTAATGTCGTCCCCTATTCCTATTCCTATACACAAAATTCACGAACTATTCAAGTAAACCGCGGATAAAACATGGTCATGATGTACATACATCATGTATCATGACGTATCAACATGTATCATGTAGAACGTCAGGTAAGAGCAATTGGTCAAATAAAAAATTAATATTTTTAAAAATATTTTCAATCGTGCTTGGAAAAGTTTGGCAGCAGAATTATTTTGAACAACACCATTTATAAAAATTTCATGGTTTGGCAGACAAAAATTCCTTCCAACCTCGTCATTGCACCAAGATTTATACAAAACCCCGAATGGAAAAGTTTTGGAGAAAATTTGGATTTTTATTAAATGTCACAATTTTATTAGTAGTTAAGTTATTTCTATGGGCGAGGTATTACATTTAATAATACTTTATCCGTGCTTTAGTCGTCGTCTTTTACAGAATCCTATTACAGTGATATTGGAAAAACGGGGAAAATATGAGTCTATCATACCGTTTTTTTTTTGTCTTAGAAAATCAATTTGGGATTGGTTCCACGAATAAAATCTTAATTACTACAAGAAAAAGGACCATTGCATTGTATGTACAATTGATTTAGGAATGATGAATCCAAAAAAATCGTTGGTTTTACTAGGGAAAACACAGGAATAATCCACCATATCGTTCCTGAGTATTCATAAATGTAGAAGAAACCGCAGATAAGATTTTCTGCTTGAAGTCTGGCTTACAAGTGAAACAGTATGTTTCAGATAAAACTCAACCGCAAAATCAGTGGCACGCGCGGAAACAGGACGAAAGAAAGATAATTTTAGTAGCTCCTTTACTAAAAGTATGTGAAAAAGTCGATATTATTTCGAAAAGTGCACCCAAAAATATTTACTAAGAAATGGACAAACCGGAAATCCAGCACACGATTGACTATTGACAAAATTAAATTAAAATTCACTTTTTTCTAATTAAAAATATTTAAAAGGTGATCATTAATATCATCGAAGGGGAGAGAAGTCCCTGGATTTTTCTTAATAAACCTCTTCGGATGAATCCGAAGATTCTGAATAATCCCGAGGTTGATGTAAATATCCCAATCGATCCGTCCAAACACTCCCTTCTTCGGCGCTGAGGACGATCCTCCCCGCGTCGGTGATGATGAAAGAGTCATCATCCACAATGACTTTATTCTCACAGAGGACGATCATGTCGTTTCGGGTGGGTGCCAAGATGGTCAAAAACTCCAGATTCCCTTTGGCAATTTTCCGGAGGTATACCTCGTTGAAGGACAGCATGACCCGCTCCCGAATCGTGCCCACGTGGGCATTCATCGGCTCGAAAGAAATCTGGCGGGCGTCCAGGGCCTCACTATGGAGAATTATCCACACGTAGGACGAGAACGCGAATGCGTTCGCAATGTGGGTTGTACTGGAACCGCAGCATAGGGACAACCAGTTCCCCATGTACTTCTGCGACATTATCGTGAAAAAACAAAATTTGTTTTTATTACCAATAATAAACAAAGTGAACCAAAGTTGTAGTTATGTTGCGGAAAATATTGCACAAGAATTACAGCGACACTTCAAAAAACTATCGAATAGTACTTATTACTAATCCGCAAATTGCAGAGATGGCCAAAATACGTCGTAATTTGAAATACACATACATTTGTGTAATTTTATCTTCAAATACAGATATTTTTTACGTGTATTTTGTGTTTAAAAACACGAGAATTTTCTGAACTAGTTTGTGGTATTTTGTAATTTGGAAGTGTACTAAGGCAAAATAGGATTTGTAATATGTTGATTGTGCTCTAGAATACAATTGAACGCATACAATACGTAGGGTTGTTACATCTATTTGTATTTAATACGTGTTTTTACGGTGATTTGTATTTTGTATTGAAAATGCATATTCTAAATGTAGTTATTCGTACGTTGCATTGAAATTACGTACGATTTACAGTTAGTTGTATTTTATATTGAACACACGCAATTCAAATAGCTAATTATTTGTAATTAAAATACGTATTTAAATACATTACTAGATACTGATGTATTTTGTAATTTGTATTGTGTTTGGCACAAAATAAAGTGTATTTTGTAATTTGTATTGTGTTCGGCACAAAATAAAGCTGTATTTTGTCATGTGCAATTAAATACTTCGCGGAACAGGCGAAATAATTGATATTTTGTAATTAATCTGACTGTAATTCTGACTGTAATTTGTATGTAGTATTTGAAACAAAAGTATTTTGGCCATGAAATTGTATTTGTGAACACAAGCTTTCGGTTTAAAAATGTGTTCGAAGCACACACCAAAAAGCTAGAAACTCAGCCAGAAATACATATGTAAAGGTGTTGATCCACGTTTATTATTACCTGTTATATCTCTCTGAAATGCTTTTTAGGAAGATGAAGGAAGATGAACATTTGGACACAGAAACAATAATTAAAATTAAATTAAAAAAGATAATGTATAGCGAAAACTTCACGGATTTAAATGACAAAAGAATGCTTTCCCCCTTTTTTTTTGCTGGAAACGCCTGGATTGCTTTTCTGACTGCCTCTCTTTCTCTGTCTCTCTCTCTTGTTGTGGTCGTTTATCTTTTCTGGGTGAGATTGCCATTGGATGAATTATGGGAAATATTTTTATTTTTCTTCCTACACCCGCTTAAGCAAGCCGACATACTACTCATCAGGAATAAACTATATACATACATTATAGGACAAATCACAAGAAGTCATATAATGACTACCAGCTTCCTTCTTTCTTATTGTTTCCTTCATTGTTACTGTCTTTAATGAATGACATTATTTTTATTCGTTATTGTTACACCCGATCAATATTAGGTGGGAATAATTCCAAGTTAGAAAACTCATATTAACGAGCTAAAATTATTGGAAGGAAACCGGTAATGTTTGTGATATCTTGCGAATCTTATTTCACTGGCAAATTAGCTTGTTGAGACGCATTTTGATGAACCTAGAAGCTTTAGTCAGAGGACAGCGCCCTCTTTTGGGGGATTCATTAACTCTGCTGGCGTCCACCGTTCCCAAAGACAATAATGGATGGTCTGTTTCATTGGCCAAGAGATGACGGAATGAGTATGTCCATCAAACCTCGGGCCAACCCTTTCGCTGGTATTCCAAGGCTTTTTTCTCTCTCACCTTGTCCTTTGTATTTAGACACATGTCAATAAATCTACCACTCGTCTCTCTCGCCTCGTAATAAAATTTATACCCCTTTTTTTTCTTCACCTGCTTTTCTGAGTGCCATCAGAAATTTTGCAAAGGTCATTAAAATAATTCTCTCCACTCATAAACTTTTCTTCCTCACGTGAATTATTGCTTGAAGGTATTTGATTCATGAGGAATCTCACGACGTAGGAGAGATGTGAAATTATGTCACTGGAAATTCTTTATTTAGTTACATAATAAAAATAAAGATGGATTTGTTTTTTTGGGGGTTCAAATAAAAATAGTGTGACATATTTTGTATGGTAAATGTAAAGGAAATTCTCCCCCCAAAAAAATCTTTGATCGCCTACAGGTTAAAAAGGGAATGTGAGCCTTGAGTTTTTTCAAAGACAAAATCTTGACACCAAAAATTCTCTCCATTTCCGCATTTCTTCTCTGGTCAAATGGAGTGTATGAATGGATTATTGGGGGGGGGGAGTAAAAGTGTCAAAGGGTTGGGGAATCAAAAGTGTTTTTTACAATAATAATGATACAGAAGTCGCCTACGTCCACCAAGGTTTTTGGAGGAGGATGACAAACCAATAAAAGAATTAAAAGGATTGTCCACGTAATAGACAGAATGATTTTTTGTTACCACACACCAACATCTCATCTCACCCCCGCGCCGTCATAAACTTCCATAATAATGAAGTAACAAAAAATTCATGAAGGTAGTCTCTCGAACCAAAAAAAAAAGATCTAAAAGGAATATTCTCCTTTGTAATATTATCCCTCTATAGTTGGCTTCTATGGAATCTCTTCAATGCTCATGGACAATAAGATTACTGTAGGTAAATAAAATTACTTTTATCCGTATGCCCATATAGAACATATATGGAGATTCGCGCAAAGGACATATATTTATTGTGACAGCAATGGGGGAAAACAGATACCGGCAAATAATAACATTCACAATGTGACATGAATTTTTTTCTTCCCTCTGTTTGTTTTTCTTCTATATCCTTTGGTATTTTTTTTGGAGAGGAGGGAAGGACATAATCGTTGGTGGAATGATATTGGTCGTGACATATGAGGAAGATGAGACACCAGATAAACCTTTACAAGCAGACAGACTAATTTGAAGAGGGATACAAAAATTTTCAATCTTTCCCCTTTTTCTCTCTCTCTCTCTCTTTTATCCCATCTTATTTTTTTTTACCTGTTCATACATATGCGTATGGGGTCTTTTCTGCCTGTAAAAAAAGACTTTGGAATTTGACTTTTTTTTAAACAATTGCTTTTTTTCTTTATTTACCATGGACCAGGTTCAGGGACATCCCTTCCGTGGTGCTGTATTTATGCTCTCAAGGAATGTGCGGGTGCTTTGTGATCCTTAATACTGTGGGAAAATACAAAGGCTTATATTTGTAAACTTCAAAAAAAAAAAAACATTCTAAGGAACAATTTGTCCCTTTTGAAGTTCCCGTTTCCTTTTTGGGAGATAAGGGCATATTTTAACCACCAAAATCTTCCCTTTTGTAATCACTTCAAGATGGGTGGAATTTGGCACATGTTTTCCTGGAAATATTCACCAGGAGCCTCTGCCAATATTTTTTACAGGTCGGAAGAGCAAAAAGGCTGGAGTGTTACATCTCGTGTTTTTTAAGGTCATTTAAGGATCTTTTCCAGGAGCTAAAAAAATCACAAAAATGTGAGGATCACTAATAAATGGACCATAAAAAATATTCGTCACCAATTTTTCACGGGGTCTCATATTAGACCCTTTCTGGGGACAATTAAGGTCCCCACAAATATTTGTCGGTCTTACAAATGCAGGGTAAAAACGTTTGGAGAAAACCATGTCAAATGCAACAGAAATATTCCCCTTTGAAAATGCCCTCAATAAAATGATACGGAAGCAAAACAAGATACATACAAGGCAAAATGGGTAGGAGAAACCTCTGTGTGGCCAATATGGTCAAATGGTAAATTATGAACCAATTGGAATGGAAACGGATCTTTGTTCTTGATCATGTATAGGCCCTTTAAAAAAAATTGGGGATAATCACAACTGTTATATAAATGTATAGGAAAAAAAAGTTAGGACAGAGAAATAGTGAGAAGTGAGAACTGTCCACGGCAATACTCCAATCATTCATTATTACTATTATTCCAATAACAAATTGTTGTTCCTTTTTCCTCTCACAAGTTCTTGCCAATCTTTTTCATCTTCCTCCTCCATTCGAAAAAGACGGGAGAGGATATACATATACATATATGTCTGTACATATATGCACCTACTACTACTATATGCACTCTTATATGCACAATCACTACTACTACTATATGACCATTTTTCGAATTGGTACAGAAACCAGAAGAGGATAACAGCTTATGAAGATTATTAATCTTTTGATCAAATCCACTGTCTTGGAGGATCAAAAACTCTATTTAATCGTCAACATCATCATCAACCTCCTCTTCATTCTCTTCGTAATAGTAATAATTGGGAGAAGATGAAAAAAAAATTGATTTGTTGTTCCTGAAGAAAAAAAAAATATAGGTGCAGATTTTTTTTTTTTTTTTGGTGGCTGTCAAATAGCTTGAAGGAGAGAAAAAGAATGGTTGAAAGAATTTAGTTTTTTCCTCCCCCGTTATCTGCTCCCATGCCCTGCTTCAACCCCGTCTCAACCCTTTCACTGTATCACATATTTCAATTGTCTTGGCAAATAGCTGAGTAATGGAGACGTTGGTAATGGGGAATATTAAAAAAAAAATTATAATATTAATACAAAATCCAAGGAATCTATCATATGAAGGGCAGAGGGGACTATTAGGATGGGAAATAAGGGGGAAATCCTCGTCGATGGCAGTTGTCAGTACCTTTTTCACACGGCACATTCAAAACTGAAGCAAACTTTTTAATGGCGCCTTTATTATGACAACAAAAAATTATGTGGGGTGTAAGTTACTTTTTTTTTCTTATCAAAAACGGGAATCTATATGCAACTCTTTGTAATTAAGCTCCATATTAAAGGCCACAAATGGCACTAATTGTGGCAACTAATCATTTTCATGGTACTCCTCACCAAACTGTGTACATTCCTCCACAAAACTGACACACACGGAGCACTAATAATATACGAAGGAAAAAAAGCAATTGTGAGGTAAATTGTTAATTCTTTGAAGAAGATAACGTTATTCCGATTTCCAGAAGAAGAAAAAAAACTCTAAAATTAGCCTGTCAAGTCAAGGGAACAGACTGGAACGTATAAAAGGGTTCGCTCTACACACAGTATACACATTAATTAAGTCGGGAGTTCAGTCTTATTTTCAGAATTTGTTTTTTTACTGTTCCAATTTCCTCGTCTTTATTACTGGGCGGGAAATTTCCCTTGACAAGAACCGCATGTGAAATAGACCTTTTTTTATGTAAAGCTTATCTCTATAATTGTGTTCGTAGTTCGTCAGCATAACTTATTTTGAATTGAGGGGGACTCAAAATGTCCAGTTTTTAAAATTTTCATTTCTCCATCCGTCTGAAAATCCATGGAAAACTTCCGTCTCATTTAATGGCATTCAAAAAAAAAATCTACCATTCATTTATGCATCTGTACAGGGATAATGTGTTACAATTCCCATTTCTCTAAAGTTTTATTAGCCCATATGAAAGAGTGTTGTGAAAACGTTTTTTTTTCTCATTGTCAATCAGGCATGTCCCGTCCCGGTTCTTTGTAGACAGCAGAAGCTCTTCCTAAAAATGTTTTGGCTTTTCTTGGAAATGATGTAACTGCCGGTAGATAATCGTGTTTACTATACTTCAGCAAATGAAAGGCTTGAGCGGAGACTACAGACTGCAAGCAGTGTATTCAAACCCAAGATAGAGGTTTTTATTGTACCTGGTTAAGGAAAAGCATAAGTAAGGGGAAAGAGAAGGAGCGAGGGAGAGAGAAAAAAAAAAGGATTTCGTGAGAATATAGTATACAAGCTCATTTAGATGATGGTGGTTGTCGTTCAACGAAGGAGGAGACGGAGGAGGGGAGATTTGATGTTAATCTCTTGACTCCATTATAGTTGATTCAGAGTTCATTAAACACGTATTAATCTCTATGTTAGGGAGATGGCTTTTGATTGATTTTTACAAGCCATGTAATTTACCCGTCAAGAATGAGGATGAACCACTGTACACAGAAGGAGGAGGCAGAGAGAGAGAGAGAGAGAGAAAATGGGCAAAACTCAAGAGAGAGAGACTAAGGTAAAGGCGAAAAGAGAAATAGAGAGAGAAACACAGACAAAGAAGGGTAAGGAAAGGAAGAAAACAGATACCAGGAAAGAGGCAAAGAAAGTCCAGAAAAAAAGACACCGAGAAAGAGAGAGGAGAAATGAGAGACTGACAGAAAGAAAGAAAGCGAGGAGTGAATTCGAAAAGGAAAATGAGAGTGATTGAATGGGAGAAAGAAAGTGAGAGAGAGACTGAAAGAGGGAAAAAAGTAAGAGAGAGACTTAAAGAGGGAAAAAAGCACGAGAGAGAGACTGAAAGAG
>JAQGBT010005730.1:0-13760 GCA_034698585.1 Disparrhopalites patrizii
ATAGGCAAAGTGCTGTTATAGCAAGTGCTTTTATAGAAGGAGCCGTTTACTTGATAAAGCTCTCGGGGGGATCCCAGGCTGCAGCTATAGTAAGAGTGCTTTTATAGAGAGGACTGTTATAGTGAGAGTCGACTGTATTGACAATGTTGGAATACAAAGATATTTGGAGGAGTGTTGAAGTCCTGAAATGGATGTCCCGGGTTGTTTTGATCCCTTTTGTAATCTTCAAATCGGGGACGGTGAAATCCCAAAAGAATTTCTGGCGAAAATGTCATTGCCTCTGTAACTGGATTGGGCTCCTCTTTGCCCCCCTGTTGTTTCGGACATGGCGGTTCCTCCAGTTCCTGATCGCGTTTGACGAGCGTTTCTTCAAGGAAGTTCCCTTTCTGCTCATTTACTGGCTTGGTACTCTCTGTATATGCTCTGTGGCGAAGGTTACATGGATGGAAAAGGAATATGTGGTCATGCTTCTCACTCACCTATTCTGAGAGGTCATGCAACGGGAAAGTCATATTCGTCATATTAGTTTAAATATGCATGTTGTGTTTTAGGTTAAAATTTCGCCGAATTATTTGCAGTGTGTGCTTTTGCTCCATGATCAGTGGCTATAAAGCATTTAAACGTAAGAAAATTCATCCGCCTTGTGATCTTACAGTTAGTAAGTACAGTAAATAAACAAAGTGGTTGGTACATTGTCGTAGCCGTTTTGGATATGTATGACACTCAGGCTATCTGCATAATAAAATTGTATAGCATTCCGGTCGAATTTCTAATATATTCGTTCAATGAATGGCCGAAGTCCCTGCAAGTTGGCAGACGTCCCCGACAGAAGAGTACAATCCACTCCGCAGCATAGCACAAGCAGGCACAAAGACTGCATAATCCCAAAGCTTTAAATACCAAATACAAACTATGAATGTCCAGAGGACCTACATCAATGGCCTGGAGGGTCTCTATATCCCAGATAATACTCATCAGGTTCAATGGCCGAACTTTTGGCTTTAGACCAGAATTTCTAAAACAGCGTTCTGCTTGTTTAATTGTTTCAACGGTGGAGATTTCCCGGCCAAAAATCGTGTGATAATAACACTTAAGTATCTCATACAGCGAGATATGGTTTCTCTGTGTGTCCCATAATTCCCGGAATCCTCCTTCCACCACAGTTCGGAGCCACCATTGCGAAAATTTGACGCCAAAGTAATTGTCCCCAACAACATACCCAACCTTGTTTCTAAACATCTCAATATCATTGTTGGCTCGCTGAAAAAACCGGAGCGGTTTTGGATGCACGGACATATATATACGCACTAGCCATATGTTGAGTCTGTTGGCGAGTAAGTAATAATTTTTCTGGTCATTGCGAATGCGTTGACTGCCAATGATTTGCTCCCCGTGATGAACTTCTTTCGAGAGAAACCCGAGGAACTGATGCCAACTGATGGTGGGGTTCTCCATGTGTCTTAATTTTCTCTCTAGCAATTCTAGGTTTTGCAGGAGTGACGGAGATGATGCTGCGTATTGTCTTGTTTGGTTAATCCAATCCAGAAAGTAGGAATTCTGCGTGTAAGTAATCCCTCCTTGTGTTTCCTTTATTACAGTTACAGTTTCAAAAGCAAAAATAGATTCAACGTTTACATGAACTAGTTTGTCAAGGTTGTCTGGCGCTGGCGGAGGAATGTTAAAATACAAATAGCTCGGCATGAAGCCCTTGAAAATGTTGCCGAAAAAGAGCAAAAACATTGCCCACAAAAGCAATGCAAAAGCCGCAAATTTTTGGAGCTTTTTTAGTTCCGGCCACTGAAACTGGTCCAGTAAAGGAAGTAAGAGCCATTTGCAACATTTCCCCAACCACGGTCTAATCGTCAGTTGACGATCGAAATACAAAATGGCTGCAAGGAGCACCATTAGTAATGTTAAAATTGCCCAGGTTCCAGGATCCATTACTAAAAGAAGTGCGGCCGGATCGGGGTCCATGTCATGAATTGAGGTTGCCCAAAAGTAGATTAAATTTTCCAACCTTATTATCCTCACACTAGGGATTTGTCGAAATGCACTGAGATCTGTCAGATGCGTAATAATTCCTCGGCTTATTGAGTATTCGTCAATCCGCCCAAGGAATACACGTTGGCTGTACCATAACTCCTCCTTTTCATTTATGTAAGCCGGAGTGAAATTCATAAATTGACTCAGCACTCTTACTGCACGTGAAATTGCTTTGTGTTCGACAAACCGTATCATTTTCCTGCGTCGGCGCAAAGGAATTGGGCGAATGACTTGGTGATAAATCCAAACTTTCCCGCCCATGAAATGTCTTGGTTCAGCGCGATGCTCGATGTCCAACACGTCTTCATAATGCATGGGAAAAGCGGAAATCCGGATAAAAGGGTTCATTCTGACAGCCAAACAAATAGTGCAGAGGGCGTACACGGCACGTGACCTTTCAACCAAGAATAAAAACGTACCCTTGGCCTCGGACAGGAAATAGTCGTATTTCAATCGGTACATATGACGTTTCATCGTACGTGTCAAGGCAATGGAGAATCTGATCCACGGGAAGGAGTACTTGATCAAGCAAGCGGACAATAGTGTATCTGATACAGACGGACTTCCTTCGCCAATATGCATGAATCGCTGGGGAAATACTAAAGCATCGCAGGTGGAATATTTTCGGACGAAAACTAAACGTCGATACCTTAACCAAGTATCCGTAGAAAAACTATAGGAGTAGATCCATTCTGTTAGCAGAAGGCTGTATGAATGATCTTTGTAAGCCAACCAAGCCTCATTTAAATCACTCAACAAATCCTGGACACCTTCCTCAACTTTGCGATTGATTCCCGATCCGACTACCTGCAGGTGGCAGCTGCAGGGGGTCAACGTTGGTATTTGTAGATGGAAAGCTTTAGCACCCAATCTGTCGGTCGTCGATGGAAAAATTTGACCCCGAGACAACTCTACGTAGTTCAGCAGGAGCCCTGCAGCCACGATAATTATTGCTTTGACCATTGTTTCTTTCAATTTCAACGCCGAGAGAGCTAGATTATTAATTGAGATTTGATAGCGTATTGATAACCCCTACTTATATACGCGCATATGTATTTATGGGACCGCAGAGTCTATCAATTGATGAATTTGATGGATATCCACCGGAAGAGGTCACTATATTATTTGGAATAAATAAAATATATTTAGAAAAAATATGTTTTATTAGTCTGGAAGTGGTATCTATACGATTCACGGGTGGGAATAAAATTCGATGATTTCTTTGCATGTTGCAAATTTCGCATGTAAACTCTGGGGGCATACATGTGAGGCATGTATTAATCTTAATCAGCAATTTTTATTTGACCAGGTGTATATTATAAGGACGTATACGACATACTAACTTAGCCATGCAAATGATCCCAGGTGGGAATTCTGTACTGATGACAGCACAATCCATAACAAGTGAAAATACGAAGGTTGGCTTTAATCATCATGCAACGCTCTCAATTGCAGCATACGTGTGCAGTTGAGTCTCTATATAACAACTTGGAAGGGAACGGCAAAAAATATTGTTACAAGGAAAGGTTGTTATAAGAACAGTAAATATGTACTTTACATGGACGAAGGGATGAAAAACTAATGTTATTACAGAGAAATGTTGTTATGTATAAATAAACAGACTTGTTATAGAGAGACTCCACTGTGGTAGGTAGTTGCTAGTAGCTTTAAAAAAACTAGATAGGAATATGTACCTACATAAGCAAACAGTTCTAAATGTTTTAATTGTTAAGATTAATCAAAGCATAATGAATAAGGGTATAGCTAGCCACGAAGACTTCAACGCTTTACTGTTTTGACGAAATAAAATAGATTTTTCCATGAAACGTGATTGTACGGATAATTATAAAGACTAAAGACAAAACGGTTTACACGAGTTGTATCGGTATTTCCTTCATTTTCCCCCCATAATAGTAAGATTTTTTATTTATGTCAAGAAAGCATATGTAATTAGTAATTATATTAAACAAAGATATTTTCACCTATATGTATACTTATCACAACATATAACTCTTACAATGACTCTTACATTTTTATCTCTTCTAATTTTTAATTCCATATCACTTACTATTGTAATTAAATTAACTTGACTAGCATAGCCGTTGCCAAATATTTTGGATATATTTGAAACTGACTTTGCATATATTTTGGATATATTTTAAACTGACTTTGCATATATTTTGGATATATTTTGAACATATTTTGCACATAGTTTGGATATAGTTTGGACATATTTTGCATACATTTTGTGGATATATTTTGGTTATAAAGTTGCCTATTTTGGTTATAAATGCCTGCATAATAAAATTGTGCAACCATTCGGTGGTATTTAATATAAAAGCATGCACTGAACGGCCAATTTCTCTGTAATTTGGCAGACGCCCCCGCCAATACCGTGTAATCCGCACGGAAATATAACACAAGGAAGCAACAAGGTTACATATCCCCAATGCTTTAAAGATCAAATACAAACTTTGAACGTCCAGAGGACCCACCTCAATGGCCTGCATGCTCTCCACATCCCAGACAGCACTCATCATGTTGATTGGCCGAGATTTTGATTTCATAGCTTCCTGATAACAATATGCCTCCTTCCTTATTGTCTCAATATACTGGAGATTTCTCCACCGAAAATCGTTTCGTAATGACATCGAAGTACCGCATACTGAAATAAATAGTTTTTTCGTTTTTCCCATAATTCCCAAAATCCTCCCTCCACCACAGTTCGGAGCCACCATGTCGAAAATTTGACGCCAAAGTAATTGTCCCCAACAACAAGCCCAACTTTGTTTCTAAACATCTCAATATCATTGTTGGCTCGCTGAACAAACCGGAGAGACTTGCGTTGCACGAACCTGTACAGACGCAAAAGCCAGATGTCCAGTTGGTTTGCGAGGAAATAATAATTTTTCTCGTCATTCCGAATACGTTCCCCGCCTATGATTTGCTCCTGCTGCGGTCCGTCTTTCGTGAGAAAAGCAAGGAACTGGTGGGAACTGAAAGGGGCGTTCTCAATGTACTTTAATTTCTTCTCCAACAAGTCCAGTTTTTGTGTGAGCGAGACAGATAATCCTGGGTGTATTTTTGATTCAATAATCCAATTCTGGAAGTATGAATATTGCTTGCGAGTAATCCCGCCTTGTGCTTGCGTAATTGCAACAGTGGCCTGGAAAACAAAAGTCGATTCACTGTGTACTTTGGCAAGTTTGTCCAGGTTATCCGGCGCTGGCGGCGGAACGTTAAAGTACAAATAGCTCGTCATGAAACCCTTGAAAATGTTGCCAAAATATTCAGTATTTCATTACAAATTACAAAGTACAATTGTATTTTATGTCGAACACAAAATACAAATTACAAAATACGTAGAAAATACGTGTATGTAGAAAGTATTTGAAAATAAAGTTACAAAATACGTGTACAAAATATTTAAAAATACAATTACAAAATACCTGTAGAAAATATTTGAAAATACAATTACAAAATACGTGTTGAAAATATTTTAAAAATTACAAAGTACGTGTAGAAAATATTATTTGAAAATACAATAATTACAAAATGCGTGTAGAAAATATTATTTGAAAATACAAATATGCAAAATTTTGGTTATTTTTTACAAAGAAATAACAAGTAATGCAAGCTAGCAGATAGTTCCACATTCGATTCGCAATCTCGAGAAATCGCATCATCTCAAATCTCAATTTATAATACGCAATTATAGTCCACGTAAGACATTTTCCAGATAGAATAAGGACACCTTTAAGTATAGTGGAGAAGAGCATAATTCATGCTGGCTTTCCATGAAAATTTCATGCATATTGATTTAAAATGTTTGCGTGATTGTAATTGCGTGGTTTAAACAGAAAGGAGTACACTATTCAGAGAGATATATAAGAGAGCTAAAACAAATAGGGGATGCACAAGAGGGTGTTTAAATAATGAACCTTGAATTTTCAATATAAAAGTATTATCATCAAATGATCAAATCCATTTAGTTCATCAATTTATCAACTTTTCAGTTTAACGCTTAGTGCACAGAAAGCTATTTTTTTGGTAAAAAAATATATGTCATACCAGCGAAATTGTATGAGTTTTTCGAAATTAAAAAAAAAACATTGTTTTGAGTTTATTTCTGTTTTGAATAAAATTGTTCTCAACTTTTTCAATTGCATCAATCCACAAATTCATTCGTACAAGCAATTGGCTGTTATATATGTATTATTAGGCTGTACATACTACAGTCGACTCTCACTATAAAAGCACCCTATCTCTATCTGCACATGAATTTGTGCTGCTATAGCAAGATGCTGTTATAGAAAATTGGGTAAAACAATAATAATATTAATTAATCAAGACCAATTATTCCAGGTTATAGCTTCATAATTAAAAAATAATATATCAATATCAATTTTACTAAAAATGTTGATTTTTCGCCGAAAAAGAAACACATTTGTTTTATTAAAATGCTAAAGTGCTGTTATAGAGAAACAGTTAATACTATATAATCACTTTATGTATAATAATCGTTATTATTATACATAACCGGGCCAACGGATATGCCTGAAAAGGGTGCCTTGGTGCCTTATAAATATACATAACATACATACAGTGGACTCTCGCTATAACAACCCCGAAGGGAAGGGCAAAAATGGTTGTTACAAGGAAAAGTTTTAATATGGAATATTTATTACGTACACAATATATACGAAGGACGGAAAAATAAAGTTGTTATAGAGAAAAAGTTGTTATAAGGAGAGTTGTTATAGAGAGAGTCCACTGTACGTATAGCAACAGTAGAAATTAGTTAGAAGGTAGAACGACATTAACGACTAACGAGAACGACACCGCTCAACGCTAAAATTAGAGATAACTGGTGGATTATTTATTGGCTGATTGACATTGACTTTTTGACATTGACAGTTTGACAGATCAACTTAACTCTTGTTCCGCGAGTTGTTTAAAAAAGGGTTATTTCCTTCCCTGCCTTGCGAAATTCTAAACTCATAGAACCAATAACAAAATACATACAAGCACTCATTCTTGCTTTCTTGTCCTTGAAGATTCGGAAACGAAGACTACTTCCGGCAATGTTATAAATAACATAAGTAAAAGAACCAACAAGAGTCGCCCCATAGCACTACAAGAGAAGACCAAAGACCTACAATCAAATCAACATGGCGTACACAGAAGACATGGGGACGGTGATGGAATTGGAGGCGATGGCCATCGGCATCGTCTCGGCCGTCGTGGCCATCTGGTGGCAGATTTGCCTCTTCGCCCGCTTCGACTACCCCTGGATCACGCCCATCCTGGTTCTCACCGGAATGAATATTTACATGTTTCGAGCCCAATACCCCCAGGGGTTCTCCATCAGGAGCCTTGGATTCCGGATTCTTATTCAATTGAGTCTCTTCTTCCTGGCCTTTATCGTGGTGGCCATACTTTACAGCCTGGGCTTACCCATTCCGGATTCTGCGGATTCCATTGTGATGGTGCCTTATGCTATAGCTTATGTCACGGGATTCACGGCCATCTTCCGATTCCTCATAACTCTCTTTCTCATGATGGCCAAGGCAGTGGGGATACTTTGAGGGTGACATCACTTTGCCGGATTACGGATTTTGATGGGCTCTACAAAAAAGTCTTATCCACAAAAGCATTGATTTCTATACTCTGCTCCATTCTCCGGTTGTCCCTTAACCAATATTCTGGAGGCCGGAAATATCGCAATAAATATCAATTATAAATTATAGCCTTAGATTATATAAATGTATGTAATAGGTACTATATCATGAAGGTGTGACCATTTTCGAATTTGCATTGTAAAAATTCTTTATAACATGTATAACATCACTAGTTACTGAACATTAGTGTACAAAATATGTATGTATAGGTACATCTGTCATTGTGGATATTATATGCTGGATATACCCAGCAGTTACTCGATATCTTGTAATAACTTCAATGCATGTAAGAAAGCCATGTCGTGCCCCATGAAAACATGGGAGACGGTTGGATATATGTAATTTCTACAGATAGAACTACATAGAACTGGCTATTAATAAAAGGGAAAATTTGTCTATGATTACTTATGGTGAATTTTAAACTTTATTTATTTTTAGTATTCTAAAAATGAGCGGAATTAGAATTACACATATTTTAGATGTCCGAAAAAATTTCTATTCACAATTTTTCATGCATATAATACATATTGGCTTTACCGTATTATAATTCCAATTTAATTCATAATAATTACTCGGATCCCATATTTCTTTGTTAGTACACATGAAACACATGTACATAGCGGAGTCTCTATATAACAACTCTGAAGGGAAGGGCGAAAAGTATTGTTACAGGGAAATGTCATTATACAGAACATTAAATATGCATCATGCATGTACGGGTTGGAAAAATAATGTTGTTACAGAGAAATGTTGCTATAAATAGACTTGTTATATAGAGACTCCACTGTATATACATATATCGGTATTTAGTGACGTGGTGTGATATAATATAGGTTTTATAATATAGGCCTCTATAAAGCGGGTGTCTTTAGAAACGTTTTTTCATATAGTACCAGAAAATTCTCCTCTTAAAAAATTTCTTCAAAAAATTGCTAGAATCTAGAATTCCCCACTCTCGAAAGCGGTTTAACGTTTTAACCTTGTTTACTGATTTATAGTGAGCCGTTATAGATAGGAGTCGACTGTACAGTTGCTGCAGTAACAGAATTCTTTTATTGCAAAATGTGCTTGGAATACACACAAACTACACTATGCTTATTGTGTATATGCAACATTTTGCATTGTCATGTGCATCTTTACCTGCTGCATTACTGACTCCATAAATTATTCTGACTCAATAATTAATTATTAATAAATTAATTATTAAACATTAATTCGATACTGTGAAGTGAACTGTGATCGTGTGATGTGTGATCTGTGATGTGATATGTGATACAGTAATACTGTAGAACAACGGTAGATACAAGATACAAAAAGATACTATATTTTTTACTGTTAATTTTTAAAAAATATTATTATTGTTTGCTGTTATTGAATTGAATTGGAAATTGGAACATTCAGTTTCAGTCTTTCTTTAGTTCACAGTTTAAATTTCACATTCTACAACAGTATAATTTAGTTATCTATAGTATGTATACAAATATAATCTATAAATCCATGTCTATAAATTATACAGTAACACAAGATCAAAGATCACAGATCACAGTGTAAAAATAATCGCTGAATAAATAATTTATTAATAATTAATTTATTGAGTCAGAAAAAAAATCATCCGATATCTGATTCTGATCTTATGAAATGAACCTCAAACCTTGAAACAACACACGAGAAGAAACGAACCAGGCAAAGAATCAAAGGATTATACTGGATTTCTGAATCCGATTTCTCTACGCTGACTTTTCCTGAAGATCTCCAGGACATCCTTTCTCAGCTGATCTTCCTCAGCTGACCATAACCATATTGCTGTCCGAAACATCCCAGACCCCTCCGGAGTTTGATTTGGTCCGGCAAACACCGAAAGGAAATCACGTAAGACTATATCAACTCCTGAAAAATTCTGCGACATAATTTGAAAACAGCCCGGAACTGGTTTCAACTTTCTCCGCAGATCCAAAAACACAGTTAATATTCCCTAACGATGGCCTTCACAAACGAAGATGTGTCCACCTCCGTGGAGCCGGAGATCCAAGCCCTGACCATCATCTCCTTCTTCGTGAGCTTCCTCTGGCACATCATGGGCTTCAGTGAGATGCCGAGTCCTTGGCTCCTCCCAATCCTCCTCCTCATCCTCCTCAACGTGTACTTCCTGGCGGTGCAGTGCAAATCCGGATTCTCCCGAAATGCCGTCCTCATCCGGCTCGTCGTGGATTTGGTCTTCATCATGTTGGGCTTCCTCCTCGTCTCCATTATGTATGGCTTGGGCTATCCCGCACCGGACAATTTCCATTTGTTAGCGTCCATCCCCTACACCTTGGCCGTGGGCATTGTACTTGCCGGACAGTCTCGACTTCTTATCATGATCTCCATTATGGTGCTACGGACGGCTGGGGTCCGGGTTTAGTTTAGTTTTATGGCGAAGAAATCCCACAAATTGACTTATCAAAATTTTGATTTTGGTATTTACATCGAAATAAAACCGGTGATTGTATTAATTTTTTGCATCTTATGTACCTATATGTATATCAGAATATCACATAATGCAGTTGATTCTCTCTATAACGGACTCCCACATGACGGTTTTTACGTTAAGACTTATAACGAAATGCTTGTAACAAAGATGCTCCCCTAAAAAACTTTCTCAGATTGTTAATACAATCAATTCTCTCTATAATGGTTTAGCAAAAAGCAGCCAGGAAAACCGTTAAAACCAATAACCGGTATAAGGAAAACCGTTAAAAAGCGATTTTAATGGAGGGGAATTCTAAATTACCGAAGAACCGTTATACCGTGTGAGGGCGTGAGCTAAAACCGTTATAGCAAAAAGGAATTTATGGCGGGGAATTGATAAATTTGAAAAAGCAGGTATAGCGCGTGAGGGCGTGGCGTAAAACAGTTATAGCAAAAAGGAATTTGTGGCGGGGATTCCGAAATTTGAAAAAACCGGCATAGCATGAGTGGGCGTGACCTAAAACCGTTATAGCCAAAGACATTTATTGGTGGGTGATTCAGAGCTTCCCCGGTATAACGAAAAAACCGTTATAAAATAACCGTTATAGAGGAAGATTTAATCATTGAAATGGTCTCGGGTGGGTTATTGAACACCGTTATCGTGCGAAAACCGTTATAAGGAGGTCCATTATAGAGAGAATTGACTGTATATAGAAATCGTTGCTTTCTATAACGGTTTTTCGATATAACGGGGGAAATTTGATGGTTTAAGGGGAAACGTTATAAAAGCAATCGACAATTATTGTTGCTGTAATTTCTGTTTATATTAATAACATGTACTGCCTGGAGCAATATTTTTGCAACTGATTATCATTTTGAAATGTTCATCTCTCATTTAAAATGTCCATTACTGATTGTCCTGGAAGAACCTCCAGTCTTCATTCGGCAGGTGGTATTATTCTATTTTTAATCAAAATATGACACCTTAAAAAAACTAAAACACATAATAATTATTCAAAAGAGTAAAGAGCGAATTTTAGACAGGCAATTATTAATATTTTTTGCTCATTCCTATGTTCATGTACCTTTAATTCAACAATACCGCTTTGGACCGAGTACAAGTCCATCCTACAAACCTTTTTGTATTGTCATACCTTGGCAATAATGTCCATAGTGTTGTGCATACAGATATTACGTATATATTATATTTATATACATTATAGTACATTATTGTAAGTATTACGTAGAAACCAATGACTTTTTGCGTGTAATTGCAAAAGTAGCCTTACACCTGCTCAAGATGAGGATTTAAGCTTTAAGCCAAGGTATTAATACACTTTTTTTGTTAAGAATGAGATGCACATTTCGCAACTGAAATACATGCCTTTGTACGGCTTTGAAATAATAATCAACACTTGGGAAATGTATATTTTTATATTGTCATGTAGATATGGGTAAAGAATAAATTAGACGAAGGGGGAAAAAGTCTTTGAAATGACCTTGAATAAATTACATCCTCTCAATCACCACATCATTCAAGGGTCTTTTTCGAGTCTCTTCAAAGATCATTTTTTGGGACTCTGTTTATAGAAAGTCTCCGTCACAATGGGATCTTACAACTTTTACAAAAGTATAGATTTGGTCATAGTTCATTTCCTTTTTGTGCGAAATACATTTTTGTTCCTTTGAAAACATACACTTTTTCAATCCGATTATTTGTTTTGTCGGCCATCATGAAGCTAATGGGTGTTACTGGGTTGTGTGGAATAATTTTAAACGTTGCCGTTCTAAGCCATTGCCGCAGCCGAAGAAGCACCGAGGAAGGAAGAAGCTTCAAAAATTTGGCAGGTAATACCGACCATTTTAATTATTTTAACTTTGTATAAGCAAACGTTTTACCTCAGAAATTTTTTTCAGCTATAAGCCATAATATAATACCAGACATTAATAAATAAAATAAAATATTAATACATAAATAATAATAATAAATAATGTAATACCTATGCGAAACTGGAGTCTCGTTATAACAGCACACAGCAGAACCCTAAATTTTGATGTTATAAAAGGAATTCTGTTATAGAACAGTTTTGTTATGTATTTCATATGCGAGCTGCTGGGAATTTTCTCATAATGAACAAATGAACAAGCTGTTATAATGGGTGTTATTATAGCGAGACTCCGCTATAAAAAGTTAAACCAGAAAAATGGTAAAGTCTAACTGCATATAGCAAAAATATATGGAAAGTCAAAATTTATTGTCTCCAGCATATTTTTCTAGCTGTTTAAAATTGAAAATAAATATTCAAAAATGTCAAAGACGCCGTTGCATTCAATTAGAGATTGCTGGGAGATAATCAAATTTGACTTTCCATGCAAAGTTTTAACGAATACAGTGACACTGATGGACCCACTACGACCTCTCACCTTTAGCTATTGGTTCAATGACCTCCCGCTTACGGAGGAGGATGCAATGAAAAGAGGATGGCGACCTCAAGGAAATGGCTGTCCTAATTCTAGCGCCAAATCCAATAATTCGGCTCCGACATTTTTCTGGGGTCAGCGTTATTTTCCTCCATCGGAGCCCTCGATTGCTGTGCTGTATGATAAACGAGGGACTTGTGCAGGATTTCAAACCATTGTAAGTTTACTGCACTGGTTTCATTATACTTATGCACTTCTTATTTTACACAATTGTTTTTATTCCAAATTTTGTTAATTACTTTTTTAATTCGTTTCCACAACAATTTTTTAGTAGAAAAATGAAGGTTATTTGCTAATTTAAATATTTGGCAGTTCGATGCAGTTAGTTTGCAAAACGGAAGTGCTCATCCAGACTGTCATAGCCGCCGTCAGTACAGGAACAATTACGTCTTTGCAGAGCAAGGCATGATTAATCAGGAGAGGATTCGAGGGAAATTGAAATTCGTGCTCACTGCTTATTTTTATCAGCCGGGTATAATTATGGACTAAATACATTTTATATTTAATAATTAAAAGAAAAGAGATTATACATAAATTGGCACGAGAATTATTGGTATATTTAAATGCAAGGGTTCAAGACAATCCAACTGATGCTTGCTATAGTGCTAAAACTTTGGGCTTTTTTTTGCTAAAAATTATGTTTTTTCAGAAAAATCTTTGTTTTTTATACTGTAAAACATCCTTTTTTGTATCCGAGAATTATGCCTTTTCCCGTAAACAATATGCCTTTGTCCCTTCAATTGTGGCTACTTGCTGATAGACAAGACAATAGGCCAATTTTGATCTCAAAATCAACAAATTTATATATACATATATACACTAATTTGTTTTACCTTTTCTTCTTTTACAACGTACATTTAACTATTTCACTGAATTTGTTGGAAATTCGCGATTTTTATTTAAAATTTTTTGAAATATGCACTTTTTTCTAATCATACCTTAATTATGCTTTTATGCTTTATTTTTGTTGCAAAAATTGAGTTTAACGTATTCGAGATTGAATTAGATTGGTACAAAATGAGATGAAACGAAGTTTTCCCTATTACATATATGTATGTTTTTTATGGTTTTGGCTTGCCCTACGAACGTACAATAATTGTAATTGAC